>UZAN01044902.1:5586-15888 GCA_900618425.1 Echinostoma caproni
AACTTTATACATTCGTTCCAACGGATTCAGTTGCCTTTTTCAAAGCGGCTCCGTCTTGATAAAGAATAATTCTAAGGGTACTGGAAGGCGAAGAGCGGCAAAAAGTCTGGCATTTTCATCAAAATGAAATTAATGCACCTAAATCGGATTTGTATTGAAACTCTTCATTGAAAATGGGAACTGTCTTGATAGTTGGTCTGCCTTGAATCAAATCTGTGGCTCACGCAGTAGATCTTTCTCGGATGTTCAGGGGTTGAGTCGGCAGTCCGCTAATATTTGTGTTCTAAACTCAACAGCATCTTTAATTGCATCTGCCAGAGTTAACCAGTCTGTCTCCCCAACAGAAGTTTCTAAGATACTGAAGCCCAAGAAATCCCACGAGGCAAATAACCTTGGTATTTTCCAGGCCGTTTTCGTTGATTTCACTGTGCGCCAATATTTTGAGGTATGTGATAGATTTACCAGTCATAAACTGTCAAGTGACGAGCACTGTATGTACACCCATCCGAAAAATTATGTCTCGTCCGAGTGTAAATTCCAAAATTAGGCTTCTCTATGCACTACCACAACATACCGAGACGACATCGACCTTTATCTTGTCCTTTGTTAGGTAAAAAGGGCAAGTATCATCACTGCCTTATAAATTGACCTATAACACCAGCATTTTAATACATTCAGTCGTTTTTCAACTATTAAATGTTTATCTCACATGTTTTCCTCACTGTAAATTGTCGATTGTGCGAAAAAATCAACCTATTGCGTAGGCACCCAATAGCATCACTTGTCTTGGCTCCACCTGAAGTACACGTGATTCAGTGCTTTGAGGATCTTGATTAACACTGTTGTCTCCCAAACCAAACTGCGAACATTATATGGTCCAACAAACAAGCCATTTCATTTTATCTCAATGGTCCGGCGAAAGGGAACGCAGATCTTGTCCAATTCATCATCAACTCTACCCCCATTCATATGATAATTATAAAACCAAGGTACCTGTCAATGAAAAAAATATTTTGGATAACCTGTGTCTCCATTTTGGTACTCAGTTATGTGCAATGAAAAATGCATTCCCAGAACCGTGTAATCTCACAGCAAAAGTTCTGTTTTCTACCATGTGAATGGATACAGTAGAAATACAAATTAGCAAACAAGCTCTTTTTCAGTGTGTCTTAATCATGCTAATACAACACAAAAGTATGACTACTTACAGAGAAGGATTTACAAGGAAAAATAAAAAGTACTTTGAGTACTGAACAGTCTATAGACACCGCCACTTTTAAACGGATTCATTCAACAGGGCTAGTATTACACGATTTTATGTGTTGCCCAAATTACATAAAAGTGTAGTTCCCCTCAAGCGAATTATGGAAATGTGCAACTCTCCAAAGCATGCGGTAGCCAAATGGTTTCCTCGTCTTCTGGAACCGATGAAAGTGACGTTGGCTCAACATAGCCTTAAGGATACAACCGGTCGCATTGAGGTCTTGAGTGGCTTAAACATCAACGATCGCTACATGTTCTCGTGAGATAGCACTGTCTGTTCACGAATGTTCCGATCGATGGGACAATAGATTATTTGTGTACCTAAACCGAAGGTAATGTAGACATACCGACAGATGACCTAAGACAATTGTTCTTCTGCACTCACAATGTGCAATTCAAGTTAAATGAGAAAATCTATCGCCAGAAAGATGGGGTCCCTATTAGGGCTCATGTTTGCCGATGTTTTCATGTCTAAAGTAAAAACGGTCAGTTAAAAATACATATCGAACAATGCGTAATGTACAAAAGTTATACAGACGAAATTTTCTGCGCGGTCGATTCTATAACAGAGTGCCAACATATGCTAGGACATTTAAATACTGCTCATCGGAATTTGAAATTCACGATCGAAAATGGAGCAAACAATCAACTAGCATATTTAGATGTTTGTTGAACTCGTTGTGATGACGGGCCCATCAGGCGGTCAGCACTTGGAATGGGTAGTACATCCATTTTCGTAGCTTTGTATCACTGAGTTTGAAGAAGAATCTCATAATGTGTTTCGTCAACGGAGCTAGAAGAATCTGCGCGAAAAACAGGCTGGTTTAAATACACCAAAATGCGCGGAATACTGTCATCTAGAATGGATACCCGAGTTCTTAGTGGAATTTGGGATACAACGGCAAGAGGCATTTCCCAAGAGGGTAATTGCTGAGTAGAAGTTTGTATACATTTCTTGATCGTTTAAAGGCGAGACCTTGGCAGAGATTGTGCACAGAACGTTGTCAAATGTCATCACCAAAGCTTTCTAGGCTGAGACAAATTCGATCAACATCTAGCCCGTTGGTGGATCTACGGTTGAAGGATAGAGTGCCCGATTCCGCTGTCTCTTCCTGTATGTACTCTTTCACTTGCTCCTGTGGAATAAAGTATGTTGGACGGACGACCAGGCGTCTGTCCGAGCGACTCCGTGTGCATCACCCTGCGTGGTTGCGAAATGGAGCAACAACTTGTGATTGACTTACAATCACAAGGGCGGTCGTGTCGCGAGTTGTCGACACTTATCACATTGGAAGTGTGACCGAAGCGTTCCGATTCCCTGTACAGAGTTAAAACGGGACTGTCTAGACACGTGCGGTTTCGCATTCTAGCTATAACGGAGGCAGTTTCCATCCGTTTCCACAACCCCTATCTGTGCGCTCAGCAACAATTTGTGCAAGCACTCAAGTTACCTTGGCCGGATTACCGACAATGACTTGTCATAAAACATCAAAGCAAATGGTAATTTTCGACCAATTATGAAACAAACAGCGGAATGCTTTAATTACCTTTCCTTGTTTCCTTGTGTAACCAGTCACATTTATCCTTTTGTAATGGCATAAATAAGACGAACTAAAAGCGAGCTTGTTTGCCAATTTGTGTTCTCATTCTGCGACTGTTTAAACACAGTATAAACAATATTGAAACTATGAAGAACCTTGCATTTATTTATTGCGACTTCATAATATTGAGTCTCATCATCCCGGACAGCCGCCTAATTCGGTAAGCTATTGGGATGAGCCTTGGTGAGTTAGATGCGTGCATATATGTGACATGGTCTAAACCAACTAATTGTGTTCAGATGCGCTTGCATGGTGAGCTCATTTTCGTTTTCATCTGGCTTCATGAATAAGTCTAAAGTATTTTCCAACGCAGGACGTTGAATCGATAAGACGTTAGTGTTAAAAAGAATAATTAACTTATCTGGCGAATCCATCTGGAAATTGGCCACATTAAACATGTGATTTCTTCAACGAATCATGGAAATTTGAGCAAATTCGACGACTAACGAAATCACTGAATGAAACCCTTTTGACCAGTGCAGTGTGGAAGACTACAGGTCAGGTTTGATTTTGGAAGGGGAAATTTTTCGTTCCACCCATTTCGGCTTCTTAACCGTAATGGTCCAACCAATACTCTGTGCGCAACTCTGTGTACTGACTTTTGAGTCATTTTAGTTTATGGTTCCGTCAATATGCACTTTTTCAGAATTAAATTAGTGTTTGAGTGCTTTACAAATTACAGTTAGAAAAGTGAATGTTATTGCACTCCCCTGATATAACCGAAAGAAATCCGCCGAAAATCGTTTCAGATAAGCTTACGGTGGATAGTTTGAGATTTAAACGCTGGTCCAAGTTGGACCATTTCCATAGTCAAGCCAAAGTACACGGGCATCTTTTGTCTTTCATCTGTGGACTCAGCCTTCTCAGATCAAGCACTCCAGCAGGGAGCGAACACAACCTGGTCCCCATGAATTATCATACGCAAAGGTGCTTTCAATTACTAGCAGGCGTTATCATGCAGTAAAAAATGACATCATTTTTATTGTGTTCTAGCTATCTAAAGATTTGTTGACTTCGATTGCTTGTTTGGTGACAGAAAACGGCGCAGAGGTCCTTGCATTTAGATAGCAAACAAGTATCTGAAGTTGATTTAAGAAGTCCATCTGGGAATATACGTTTACCGTACCAAAAAGAGGGACTGATACCAGCAGGGTTTTCAAGACGGATTTCAGTGATAGTACCCAACAAGTTGCGTTTTGGTCACTTCAAGTGCTGGCGGATTTTAGTGCCAGAATAAATCCAAAAATAAATCCAAAATGTTAATTTAACGAGCAGCGTAATTTTGTGGGGAGCTTTCTTCAAGAACACCTAAAGACTGTATACCAAATTACTTTTATATGAAATTCTCCACTGATAAGGTTTTTAATACAAGTTCCCACATTGAATTGAGGGAGAGTTAATTTTTCATTTCAGCTGAACTTTATATCGGTTTGTGAATCTATACTGAGTTCAGATTCATAACTGTTCACTATGAGGTAATTTTCAAACAGTCAAACGGAAGATAGCACAGTCTACTTGCAAATGACAACTTCCAAATGGCGACTATGAAACAGGAAGTCCGATGCGGAGAGATGCTAATTTCAGCTGGCTTATGCACGTTCTTTTTTTTGTGTATTTCCAAACGTGAGAAGATCCAGCTGGATTATTAAAAAGAACATTTAACCATTGTCTACAGTAAAGTGCAGGCCATAGGGTAACAAAACAAATAAATATCTTCAGCAGCTGTATTAAATGAGTGTCAGTATAAACGGATTATGACGTACAGAACATGCGTAGAGTTTATATTAAACTTATCGTTGTATACTTGCTGACAGCCTGGTATAAATTGGTCACGAACTTAATTTCTAATTCACGATGGATACATGTCTGTCACTTCTGTCAAATGACCCGACAGAATCAGTTTTCAAAGTTTTAAACACCCTAGAGCAGTTATGTATCATTTTCAAATCCGACGGAGCCAAAATTTAGCCATTCTGAACTGTGAAAAATCCTGAAATATTATTGATTTCGAGATACTCAGTATCAAAATCTTGCCATCATTTACCTGTTATCATTATTGCTTTACAAGAATTCTTATTTTTGAGATCCTGCATGTAGTGACCGAACTGAAACCCCATGAAACTCTTTGTCCATGATCATTCATCATGGGGATAACCATATCCGAAGTAGCATAATCAAAGGAAATTCTGGTTTGAATGCAAAACTATGAGAAACAAAAATCGATCACGTGAATAATTGTAAACGCTGTTTTCCGGTCACAAATTCAAATAGAGAAATCAGAAACTTGGGTGTGCACACTTCGTCCATAATCATAATTTCACTGCATTCCTCAGCCTTGGTGATCAGTCAAGATGAACGCTTTTCAAGGCACCTGGAGAATAAAATCAATATGATATGCGATGATGCTTCCCGTAGAAAGGTTCTCAATGTATTGTTTCTCTACTGTATACAAAGGCCCGTCCACAATCGAATTTAAGTCTATATTTATTCACAAGACGTTTTTATAAAATAATACAGCAGAAAGCACTTCTGCGGGCTGCTGTCCTCCTTTCTATGCAGCGCAGTGAACATCAACAGGCAAAGAGAAAGAAAATTCATCCTAACTGACATGCATTCGTTTATTTATTTTGTAGCCAGTTTGAAAAAATCGGGATAAATTCTTCAATCGATTCTTAAATCACGAGATCTTGTCAATGCGGTGCATCAACTCCACATATTTAGACAAACGAGAACGAAAGGTTAAATGGGCTAAATGCATTAAAAAGAAATCGAGAGGACCAATGAGGAGTGTATGCAAGTCGCATCGTGTTCGGCACACGCCGCACCTCAAATACATTTTGCGCCACACCTTTTTCATGATCAATCAAATGCAATGAAAACACGAATCAGTTCAGATCAAATCGTTTCTGTGTGAGTTTTCTTTCTCATTACACTTAGAAAAATCTCGTATTCGATCAAGATCGGTCTGGTTGTATTCGTTGCGAAGCAACATCGCTCTTTCTCTCCCATATCATGAGGGCAGAACGCTTCTGTGGGCACAAAGCTCTGTAGCACGTGTTTACCCCCAATTTGTCTTGTACTGCCAATCAGATCAGTGACAGCTCGGTTGACTTGTGGGCGTGACCCGCTTCGGTGGGGGAAAGGGAAGTGAACCAATCAGGAGGCAATAAACACAAACACGCGCGCACTCTCACAAGCATAGATGCTCGCACAAATAAGGCAGGATAAAAGCGCCCAACAATGCACCCGGATCTAATTCACAATTGCTCTGTTCGTTATTTTGAATGTGTTCAAAACCACTGTGCAACAAACTTTTGTTACAATGTGCTATGGATAAAACTGGGCATGAATAGACTTTGCACTCGAACAAAATTCACATTGATCTGTTCTAGGACCGGAGTGTTTTGATTGGAACGTTTCACTGTACCCGAAATTATAAGACGGATGCCGACGTTTCTATTCAAATATGCGATCTTACGTTGGTTCTGCATCATCCCTTGGCTTATTCTACTCTTCGTAGATGAGTTGATTCGTACAACACGCGGTCTACCAATTTATAATACAACTAATTTACGGGCTTCAGGAAATCCGTCTACCTATGTTCATAATGAAACTACTCCATCAATGGGGAACGCGGTGGCTACGATCTTGTGGCCACTGTTTGCAAGTGAAACAGCAAATGGCTCCACTACTACAACTCCACCATCGAACGCGACAGCTGCTTTGCCGACACCGGTTGGCTCCGATGTAGAGCATTGGAATGACACAGGAGGTGATCACACATCCGGTAGTGGGGACTCATTTGTAGAAGACCATGCAGGAGTCTGGGTTATTGGAGTAATGAGTGGAACATGTATATTGACCATCGCGTTTATTGTGCGAGCACTGTTCTCTCGTGCGGAGGCGTTCCGCGATCCTCAGGAGAACATGTTTGCTCAAGATGGAATGGACGATCAAATGGGTATTGGCTTTGGAGCAACAGCGGGTGGTCCATCCGGCACCGATTTTGGCTATCTCTAATACATTCCATTCTCCACTATCCCCATGTACAATTGCCAACCCAAACTAAACCTCTAATTGGGACATGAGAAAAACCGAGTACACATTGTTTTGTACTTGGTACTGATATTTCCTCTAGTCGGAGCCGTTCAAACCACTTTCCTCAATCCCTTCATTCTGTGATATATCACTGAAATTAAGAATATGCAAAATACGACCAAAACTGTTAAACCGATTCCGAATTACAAAGTGCGCCCGAAAGTACAGTTCCGAACACGGATGGATGCTGTAAAATGAAAACGCATTTGCTGACATGGATATTCTCGCACCAAAACCGTACTGGTCTTCCTCGAGTGGCAATCACAGAGAACCATCATCATAACGCCCTCTCACACCATGTATATTTCACTTCCGTGATCAGATTATATACGATATTTTGTACAGTACCGAATGTGATGATTTTGTGATGGAAATTGTTCTGTATTGCTGATCTTACTACGACCACTCTGAATACAGCCTGGATACCATTCCCAACTGGCCAAACTTAGCCATCTCGTAAATCCCACGTAATCTGAAATTTATCCAATGTCGGCGAATTCAAGAGGCAAAAGCTCACAACTTGTTCACTTCTTCAGTCTCACACTGTCCCTCATTTTTATCCATTTGCTTTGACTGTGTATGCGTGCGTGTTTTATCTGTCAGACTATTTTCGGAACATAAAATCTTCAGTGAGAATATCCTTCGTTCAGCCTCACAGAGAAGCTTGAGTAAGTTCCACGTGCCACTGGGTTCCGAAGCAGAAATGAGGAGTTTTATAGGGCACAAAGTGTCTGTATGCATAAAGGGATTTTACTCTTTTTTCACACAAATCTGTTATTCTGGCATGATTAATGTTCTCAATTCCATCAAATGTTTTCAGAACGTACGGTGATTGTGCAAGAACCAAAACTAACCTGTATTGTACAATATAATAACTCGTTGTTGATTTTAAGTTTCCATAAAGAAAAATCGAGGTGGTTGCGTTTTGAATGAAATAGTACAATACTCTAACCGACAATAACATCAGAGAAACAGAGGAGTGGATCTCAACCAGTGCCTAGTCACGGTACTGTCTGAAGCCCTTTTCATATCCGTTGCCTCAAATAATCACTTTGAAAATACTGCAATCCTCGGGTATGAATACTTCAACCAAATACACAGCAGTGTGTTGGATTAATGGGCTTCAACTAAATTACAATATTCAAATTAATGTCATTGCCTGGAATTAGCAGCTACCAAGGTATTAGGAGGTTTTCACCCTGGACTGCTCATAGGAAGACAGCCTGGTTCATTCGTTTGTTTCTTAAATTTCTCACTAGCATGTAAGGGCATTGATGAGAAAGTTCTAACATAACCCAAAGCAACGTGAGTTCCCAGATCTGACAAGCATATTTGAATCTGATTGGCATTGGCTAGGTCATGCTATCAACAAAGAAGTCCTACGAGGATTGTGGGAGGTTCTACTTACTGTCAGCACAAGTGATTAAAGTTGAGTGTTGAGTACAAGCACTGTCTGAAACACGATACATCTAAAGACATGAAGGACAAGAAGAACAGCGACGATCTCCAAAATGAAATACCAGTAGCACACATTATTTTCCTTTCTGAATTCCCAACCAACCACGTTTGGTGTCCAATCACTTGAACTGATGTATCCAGCTTAAGCGTGGATTAAACATTATTTCGCGAATGGAAGAAAAGCACTCGGAGTATGCATTTTAAAATGCACGAACATTGCATTCGGAAATTCCCATCGTAAATTGATTGACACCGTTAACAAAAAAGAATCAAACGAGCTCACTTATGTTTTACAATCAAAATAATGTAGCTAATTCGTTAGTGGACATATTAAACTATACCGTTGTTTCCTATCTCATCATGTTGAGGCAGCTTTCAAGCGGCTGCTTCAGATGTTCACAAGCAGGACTGCGTTTTGCAGTTTATCGTTATATAAACTGGTTAAAGGAATAACTGGTATGAAAATTGGAAGGAACCGCCTAAATACCGCCTTTGGCTTGGAGAATATGAAACAGCCAAATGGACCAATATGACCAATGACCGATTTAACTTTTCAAACTCCGCTAAATCTCATTTGGGTTTACATGTTGGTCAGTTTTCGTTCTGTTCTCTGTATATATCCAAACCATGTTAGCGGTACATAGTCTGTGAAATCGCGAAGGCAACGTAGTTTGGTTCTTTCTTCGTCATCTGTAACACCATTATTGGTTCTGATTGAATGTGCATCGTATATCCGTTGTGAAATTGTGATTGGCGTGACCAAATGGTTATGCCCCTACAGGGAAGAAATGTTTCCTCATCAGGTAAGCCGCTGTGCTGTGAGTTAATCGGTTCCACCAAAATTCAAACTCGTCTTAAGTGGGCACTTGAACATTTTCTGTTTTAAAAATTCCATGTCTCCAGGTAATCACAAAAAGATTGCCAGATCCTTAAAGAGCCCTTGAATTTAGGATAACTACCTGAATAAGAAGCCCATCACAGGAACACTCAATTCATGAGAATATCAGAGTGAGTGTCTAGGACAAAATTAATTGATGCAATCGCAAATAAATACAATTATATCAAAATACCTCACAATTAACCGATATTTAGGAAGCTTTCTCTAGGGAATAATTGCATTTTCATGAGCAAAGCACATGTTAAGGGGTATATGCAACTTTATAGCTGTTCTACCTATCTGTGATTCCCCCATCCCAGTCAACCGAAACGTCCTGCAATAAGCATGCATCAACAACGTTTGAATAATTGTAGCAGTTCCTTCGATAATCTGGGTTCAGCATCTCATATATCTGGTTAAAATCAATGCCATGTGGGATTTTAGAACTTCTGTCGATCAAACCAGAGTAATATCCTTAGTGTTGTATCAATTTTTGACAGTGGTTACTCGTCGGATCTCCGTAAAATGCATTTCAAAATCCATTACTCATAAGGAATGGTTTCGGTGTGGCATCTACATTTTGTACATAACTACCGCTGATATTGTTCTCGTGGAATAAGTGTGTTTGCATGGTAACCTTCGGTGTTATTATTCGACTTTTGATGCGATTTTGGTTACCCTTTAAATTAATTTGCATTGTTATCGGGTTTATCGGGTTATCGGGTTTTATATAACCTTAAATTACGTTTAGTGGTTACGCTGGTTCTAAATATGTTATACTTTTCTTCGCGGCAATGGAGTAGTGATTTTATGAAAAAATTTATTCCGGTTAAGCACGGAATCTTGTCATTCCTTTTCGAAAGGCCACCTGTCAAGCCTATGGAGTGCCAGTTAGAACAGTGACCTGTCGTAAGTGAGGGAACATTTTCGTGTGCTTACGTGCGTGGCATGCCACATGTTATATGAATATTGGATCAGCTTGACTGAGGTGCGTGCAACATGACA
>UZAN01044902.1:16605-34452 GCA_900618425.1 Echinostoma caproni
GATAAGCCCAAGGGATAGAGCTTTCGAAAACACTGTACAATCGAAAAAATTCAAACAATTACCGGAACGTGTTTGAATAGTGTAGTTGAAAACTAAGCTTAGTCTTCACGCTGATTTTGTCCTCGTAAGGGCCTACTGTCTTCAGTAGTTGCTATGCTTTGTGGTGTTCTAATGAACCTAAGAATTTTCATCATCCTCTAAGCTAATCCGTCCACCAAAATTACAAATGAAATTGGAACATCGCTGACACACCACCGGGAAACTGGTCAGAATGTTTTTCTTTTTCCCTACGTAACTCAGTTTTACCAACGGTATATGAGCAACGAACCACCGTCACCGTAACCTAAGGCTTTAGATACTTCAGCTCGAGTGGATAAGCTCTTGAGTTTCTTGTCAAGTAAGGAGGATTGTTGCACGATTTGATTTAACTTGCGCTGAATCATCAAATGCTGCTGGTAGTAGCTGTTAGACACCAGAGGCAACGATAAACCTTACAAATATTTGATATTTCTCTCAGTTTATCGAATATACAACAACAAGCACGAGCAACGCAGTTAATTGAAAATTACCTGGGGAAATTCAGCTGATGAATGTGTATTGAACTTAGAATCCACGTTATCCGCTTGACCACCCCATTCAGCGTTTCATTAAAGGGAAAGAACAACACAGCTTTAATCTATACAGGTTTACAGCCTGAATCCTGGAATAGAAATTTATTTTCAACGTCGCCAAAGAACAGTTTTGTACGATTGAACGGTTTTTGGAACCTCAACGAGAACTTTCGGAAAAATTATGTAGTTACCGGTTTATATTTTACTTGTAAACGGTGGTATCCAATTTTAATATATTTCTGGGTCCCTTGGAGTATTTTGAACCGAGCAACATCTGTCTTTGTGGGCCTCAATAATGAAACTAACGGTATTGCTCTCACGGAGACGATTCTCCAACGGGAGAACAATAGCTTGATAAAATAATCGACGCGTTAAAGTTTCTCCGCTGATGTCGAATTACGCAGTATGCACAATACTGTTGCATTTGCTGACGGAATTTATTCGGAAAACCAAAGGCGGAACCTCAGTTGGTATCCGGATTAATCGTCATGAGGGGATTGTTATCGTTTTGTCGTTACAGCTCTCCACGATGCAGTAGAACCCAGTTAGACACCAGTTCAGTAGGGAAGAACAAAGTTACTCTTGAGGTGTTCGAAGCAATGTTGCGATTAAACCTGTTTATAAAATTTCCGATTGATCAATCAGATGCAGTCGTCAGCACAGGTAGCGGCATATAGCATGTTTCAATCCTCTCAAAGTTACTTTACCTCTTTACGTTCTTTGCCATCCTGTGTAACTTCCGTATTTGTCAATCACTAACCAATGGAATATTGTCTGATTATTTCGTGAACCACGAAATGCAACAAAAGACTTTTGAATTGGTAACCGTTTTTAACAACTAAGAACTAAAAACACAAAGTTGTTTGTGTGAAATCAGACGAAGCAAATAATTATGGGGTTAATCTGAATGGGAGCACTCAAACTTCAGTTGTTTTCCCAATAATATGCAAGCCATTTTGTTTGCCCTGAGGATGAAGTGTCTTGACCCAGAATCAAATTTTGTACCTATACTGTAATCACACTGCGATGGTAGTTCACGGTAAGAAAAGCTTTTGGCCTGATTATGGTGTTTCCTGCACAGCACTTCCGTTTGGCTGTTGAGGTGCTCATTCCGCCATTCCTGCTAAAACCATTCTCACCGGCTTCACGAATTCATTCTGACATTTTAGTTCTAACTAACTGAATGGATATCCACCAGATATAGGCGATGGTGGCTCGGTGGCAACGTCACCAAATCATCGTCTCGGAGAACGTGTGTTCGAATTCCAATGCAACCACCTGACTTGCTCTGTGATTGGTAGCCTCCTTCGTCCCGAAAATTTGTATATTCAATGAAAAGAAATGAAAATGAAGAAGAGAAAAAGATCTTGCTAACAAGTGCTATCCTGACAATATGAATGCCAAAATCCTAAAGGAATCACTTTAATGATTTTCAAGGTCCTAATAATTATCCTAAGATAAAGCAGTAAAAAACTGAAACATCACCCTTTTGAAAGCTAAATTGTGAGCATAAAAACCACCGAGAGAATTTTACCCCAAACTCCGACAACATCGAGTATGCGCTGCTAGATGCGCGCAAAAACAAAAAGTCAATTCCTGTTAACACGCGTGCTATTTGTAAGTGAGAAGAAATTATGCGAAACTCTAATGCTGGCGAGTATTGCCTTTTGTAGAGTGTGATAATTTCAATGGATTTTTATATACTCAATTGTTCATTGTACATGTGTATCAAATGTATGCTGCTTACTATTAAATAAATAAACTTTCGCAGGCAGAACAGGAATAGCCAACATAATATCTGTAAGTTCTTCAGTGCTTTAGTGTAAACTACCGATCATTATGAGAGACGTCGCATCCCTGTGACCGTAGGATTAACATTTATAACTAGGTGTATTGGAAATATTGGATATCGTATCATTCCGTTGCATAACGTTGTTCCATTCGGGAATTTAATTGACAAAGTGAGTTGTTGCACGACTCAGAACAATACTCGATAGCAGTGGGGGATTTGCTTTGATTATACGGTGAATGTGGGCATCTAAAAGGCAAATGAAACGTGACCTGAAAAGCTCGGAAATTCTGAACAGCCGTTTTGAAATGTTTGGTTGTCATCGGTATTGGGAATTTATAGACCCGATGAGGGATCTAAACCGAGACCTAATAGGTAAAACGCAAGCGTACAACCCCTTTGAACATCAGGCAGCTGTTCAGATCGTTTTACACTTCTCTTGTGCGCGATATGGCAAACTGCATCTTATCGAGTCTAATGCATGAATCGCGCCTTGCGCATCTCGGTAACAGCCGNACAGCCGTCAGGGTTATGACTCAGTTGAAAACATTGAACCAAATCCTCCATTACTCACTCGAAATAAACAGTCAGGTTGTGAATGTTTCCAACCCAGTCATAACCCGGAGGCAAGTGCTGAGATGAGCGAGGTCTGTGGCCCACAACAAGTTCGCAAAGATGGGTTGTGCTTTATTGTATAAATGGAAAATAAAAGACGGTCTGATCAGCTACCAGGTGGCCGAGTGTGTAGTATGCTTGCCTTATACCTGTGAGGTCCTGGGTTTGATCCCCAGTTGGGTCGATGAATTGGCACTGCTGATGAGACCCATCTAGGTCGAAGCAGTTATCTGGTGTCTCCTACCGTTTTAGTTAGTTTCATTTGGTATATACGCGACGAATTCGCCTAAGAAATTGAACCAAATCACCCAATACTCACTTTAGATACAAAACACTCATTCAGTAATTTGGTTTCATTTCATACATCTGTTCAAGAAGTTTCAAAACCTCGTTCATGAGGGTATACTAGTAATTAATGTTTTATCACTACAAGATGTAAATCCAGTTCATTTTGTTTAAACTTCTGTACCCACGATAATAACGCATTTTTAAATAGTTCCCGCAAGTATTGGTATTATTTGTTTTTGACTTAATGTTTTTTAAATGCGCTTAGATTCAATCAAATGGTGACTTTCGTATATTTATTCGAAAAAAGTATCAGAAACCCTATCGTGGATTATAAGTGACTAAGCAGTTGCGAGCTTGCTGTTACCCGAACATCAATTATTTCATCTCGCATGATAACTCACCGTGAAGTAAATGAAGCACCCAATATCGGATTTCAAAACAAAGGCACATCGAAAAGTGAACAATCATTTATAATTTCTGTTTGGTATGCGACCAGTGAAAGCATACGGACGGAATTCCCTGCACAATGCTATTTGCACATTTCTCACTTACTGTCCATATCCATAATGGTTTACCGTTCGGAAACGGAAAATCCCAATATGTGGGGTTAGCGTTTCGGGGGAATATGTTATTGCAAACTTCGGGTTTCCAAATTTGCGGTGTAAATAGCACACTAAAAATGTACCGAACTGTAAATTTCAAGTGATCGGTTATTGTTAAATATAGGATACCTATGGTTTTCGCTCTACGCTAATTACCTTTCAATAGAATTAGAATGTACTGCTTTTCCTTAATGAACCCACCGATCAGTAACGCGTAAAGTCTCGGATACAACAAAATAAAAATCAAGATTGTCTTGTGCAAACAATATGGGTGAACTAACAACGATAAATTAAATGAAAACTTCGTCAGATGTCTGAGTTAGAAGATTCTTCAAAGCCCTTCCAAATACGAGTGCACTTAATAAAAATGCGTTAGTTCTCTGCTGTGTCAAGATAAATTTTACAATAGCGGTGCTTCAAAATGGATCAGTTGACCGCTGTGTCCAACAGAGAAACGAACAAAGTCGAACAAGATGAACCGAGTTAGGCAGTGACGAGAAGTTCCTAAAGAATGAGCCAGTCACAAGAGCTATTTGGGAGCCCGCAGTGCGGCCTCTCACCGAACAATGACAGGTATTTTCGGGGAGGAGGCGGGTAGAATAAAAGATAGGTAACAAACACCGAACCCCTCACAAAAATGGATAGAATGCAAGTGGGCCAAACAAGAGAAACGGACGATGTTAGTCCCAAGGTAACTCGTACGAATAGATACACACCCACACACACGCATATATATATATATGTATACATATATATATTACCGGCTTGTTTGCATCCCCGTGCACATTCGTTTTGTGGATCGGTTTATTATACTTCATGGGGAACAGGAGTTCAACAGACAGACCATACAGCATTCACGCCACTGTCTTCTGTTTTGAGCCATATCTCTCAAAGTTTCCACCATCTAATCTCATCTATTGGGCCCTAACCTGGAAGGTGGGCTGCACCTCCTGAAACAAGAGCCGGATCTAGCTTTTTCATACCTCTACGCCGTACCACGACCTGACCGCAGTGGCTTTTCCTCCAGTCCTGACCCGCACGTGGAAAGTGAACACGGAAAGCCGTACTAAATGATTGGTGGATGTCTGCATGTTTATATACTCAGCTGAGGCTGAGAAAGCTGAGCACTCGCTTTTCCGTGTAAGAAATCGGCGAACAGAACGGAATTGATCTCACCGGACCCAAAATAAGACTGAAATATGAGACAAAGGAATAACAGACGAATCTAACCCACAAATTAACACCCATTTCAGTGAAAACTTTGTTTGCCATCGCTGTTATTTAGAAAATAAATCGTCCACTGCGTGTGCTTATGGATTGATAATGCGCCATAGGAACGATGAAAAATATTGCACTTTTGTGTGTGGAGCCTCAGTTTGTCGATTTATATATACATAAGCGTGTTCGCCGTAAATATTTCTGTATTCCTTTTCTTAGCAGTAAAGGCTTCTTACCAACCAACGTTTTTCTTTATCACATTTTGTAGCTCAAAATACCGCGACAAAAAGGGACAAATGCGGTGATGCCTTTTGCGGCCTGACCTTCTGAAAACCTTTTCAGCTTCAATCTTTGGGATATTTTATTGTCAACATTTGATATTAAATTCTATAATAATTAACCTACCGAAATGGGATATTGTGTGATCCTATACTACCACAAAAACAGGCACTTCACACCGCTTGATGTTCGTTTAAGTGTCATCTTCTTCAGCAGTCAGTCAGATAATTTGTTCTGACAACAATGATCGGAGACAGCCTGTAAAACTGTCATAAAATCAGATCCTTTTCCGATAGTGGTGGTTGAATGGTGCAGGTTACCGATTTACTATCTCGAATGACGTGTATTCGAATCTCACCACCACCGCCTAACTTCCCCCTGTGTATGTAGAATGGCAGACCTTTGAATGGCGGCTTCTAGCCCTAACTATTGTACCACTGTAAATTGAAAATGGAACTGAAAATAAAAATAATGAAGAGCTCAATTCTCATTGTAGTCCAGAAAATCTACAATACGTAGCAACCAGAGAAATGCTAGAGATTAGTGCTTCAAAATTGTGTGATTAATTTTAAATAAACAAAGAATTATTACTGAAGTTGTTGCAGTCAAATATATCAAATATATTTTACATTACTAATCACTAATAAGCGCACGCTGTATGCCAGTTCAAGACGTATCACTGTATCAATGTATGTACCGTAATTTTAGTAGGCAGACCAGCAAGAAAAATAATATTCATAGTATAATCGTTCCATGTGTTGGGAGAGGAATCATTCCGAAAATATTAGACTGATTAAAAAGCAAATCATATCAACTGAAAGTGTAATAATCACTAGTGCAGTAAATTGTGAAATGTGTTGCAGTGCAGCTTCTTATTCTGTAAACAGCACACATATGCCAGAGGTATTTTACTCCAAAGGAAAGAAACCTCCACAAATAAATCGGTCCTTGTTCAATTCATGTATGATTCCTGGGTTATCTCCATGTCAATGACAAGAACAGTAATTCGAAATAATTTTCCCCTGTCTGGACGCTTATCAAGAGCCTTTCTGTCTCGCACACGTAAATACATGTGTTCTCGGTAAATCGATATAGCTCTATGTTTGTTAGACAATGGACGCAAATTAACAATGTATCTGAGGCAGATAACAGACTATTGGTCTAATCAAGAACAGCGATCAACGCAAAGGTAATTGTTTGAGGTGATCGGTTTTTCTCCACCAGCTTGCTTGCGGCAAATAATTGCTTACATTGATGTACACATTCAAGCATGATTAATTGCCCACCTAATCCCACCCCTCACTCCCCACCCGCACGTGCGCTCATCGCGAACGAGATTTGTTCGTGTAAATTGTTGTTTGCTAGAAACGACTGGCTGTATGGAAGCGAAACGTGTTCTACCGGGTGAGAGGGGTTGCGGGAAAACAGCTCATTAACCAGGTATGCCCCTTGTAACCATCAAACCGCTTACGCATCTCTTTGGTAAATAAAGGAGTATCTCGTGCCACAAATACAGACAAACGCCATTTTGTTATTTTTCCTAATAACAAAAGTTTATTTATCTGAAAAAATATTGATTAATTCGATTTCGTAATGACCCAATGATCCTCACAAGTTAGTTCCTAGCTTGCAGGGTCAGTCATATTGTCCTTCACCATAGTGAAATGACAACTCACTCTCCGCTCCCTAACGCTGTTTGATAAAGACATAATCCGGGATGACTGTAATTTCAATGCTGTATTCAATTGTGCAAAAAGGCTTCATTCTTTGGTTCACTTCAGACTCGTTTACGTTACTCGTGTATATACCAGATAGCTTTCTAAAAAGGGGATATATCATTTATCGAAATTTGTTCAAAACTATTAAATCCAGTTCCCAATAGAGGTTTTTTCATATAACCAAGTGGCTAATTTTTATCCATATGCATAATAATCCGAGTTGATCTTTCGCCTTTTCAGTTCACTGTATAATCAATGACGCAATATGATCAGAATAAACGGCGAGCAATCAAAGTGTGCCTTATGAATTCTGTGGAGATGTGTGTAACTAACTGTTGAATTGGTGGGATTTCAAACTCAAAAATGTGGTTTATTTTTGCTTGGGGACCTGAATCGCTACCTGCACATCACGAATATCCTTTATAACTGTCTTTCGCTGAATGAGTCATTCTGGTTATTTTACCGACTTCTAATAATCGCTTTTATCAGACGTCTTGTGATAGCACATATCGCGTTTTCTAATTGGTTATGCATAATACTGCAACTAATATATCAGGAAATCCGGTAATCGAAAAGATAGATCGTCTCTCGAGGAACTCAGATGCCATGGGCCGTAAGAGTCAATCATGTCGGAAGGACGACCGACGCTGCTATTGACTAACACATTGATCAACTGGATCTAGCACACAACACATTGTGAAAGACGTCTGGCAGCGGAAACGTGTGAAAAAGATTGATAAATGGAGCCTAATATGACTAAACGATGGGAAACAACAAAAGGGTATAGGCTCTGGTAAATTAAACTCAACAAAAACGATATGCTGAAGCCTATTTCTGAGCCTCAAATGCTAAATATATTTTTGGCTCATCGGAAGTACCTTTCAAATTTTCACTATCGGTTGCATGCAACGTGTTTTGTTTTGCAATTCGACATTCATCATAAACGATAACAATCTCAACGACCTTGTTCTTGAAAACAGGCTAATCCTGGAAGATTGATCGATATTCGTATAGCTGAGATCGCTGTAGTGTAGCAAAGATATACTAACAAACAAGAAATTGGAGTATTTTCAAAATTCACCAGAGCTCCGTGATCGAAGTGTCACTTCAGGAATGGAAGGTTTGTATGGTTTTGTAATTTTGGGGATTTCCTTGGTATACGTTGCCAGCGCATTAAGCATACGATTGAGCACAAACAACAGCCTTCAGTGTTGCTTTTTATAACCTATGGAATTGGTATCAGGTTTTAATGTATCCCGGGTTTAATCGTTATTTTTTTTAAGCCAAATGGGCTTTCAATGACGCATTTTTTAAATAAAGATAATAATTTCAGAAAATGCTAGTTTCCTATAAGATTCATCCAGGGAAAATACCAAAGACCTGTCGAGATCCAAATATATATAAATATTATGATATAACTTACATGCATATATATTGTGTCTTCTATACCGTTCCGATTTTGTTCGCATGCAACTGACGCGCAATGTGAAAGTCGCTTTGAATACCACCTGATCCACGTCACTGTAATAGTTCACTGCCGAATACCGTATCCTACAAGTGTCATACGCTGGCTTTATCTGCATATTTATTCCAGTACTCTTGTATCGTAACATACATTTGTTGCACTGAGAGGCAGTTGTCTTAAAGTACTGAAACGCATTAGCCACGGTAGTTGAACCCTTTCGGGAACTGTGTCACGAAAACCATCATTTTCTGTCACTCACGGAGTACATACAGTTCATAAAGTGTTGACAGAATTATCCTTGTACATCATCTGTCACGAAACCGCCAAAACCGTTTGAACTGAACTACACAATCTCATTCTCCCTACCAAAATGATGACTATCCTTCGTCACCTTTTACCCGACCTTTATGCGCGAAACCTGTTAAATTGCACAACACAAATGGCGTGGTCGACAACTGATTGCACAAAAGGTATCCTAAACTCTTCTGATGAGGCGAAATAGTTTATCTTAATGATGCAACCAATCAAGCCATACATCCAAAATCCAAAATCCAAGTCCCAATTTACATCACAAATGAAATATAACCGAATGAACGCAAAATACAACATAAATTCAAATTTCTTATGTGGTAATGGGCGTATTTTTTCTGAAATCACAACTACTAGATCGGCTTAATGAGATCAAACTAAACTTAAGAACAAAACAAACCTCCAAAATCTAAAACAGACACCCCCGAGTGACTTGAAGCACTTTATACTTCGATACAAGCGACTGCTGTTGTATAAAGCATTTTATGTAAATTGTTCCAAGAAACACCAAAGGAAATTGGGCAAAGGTTTCTACCAGTGTGTCAGTTTACTTAATAAGCGAATCCTTGTCAAACTAAATGGAATATCCAGCGGTTTCTAATAACTACTAAATGATGGAAATTCTTATTGAAAAAACCTTATGATAAGCTAGGATTCAACCAACGCTCAGCAATTAGATATACAATTTAGATCAATTTGATGAACATAAGTCATTAATTAAAAGATCGTAGTAGACAAATCGGTTATAGTGTAGAGGCTGGCTTCAGACAGAGAGAACTTCGTCTTATGTATATTCTACTAACAACTGATACAGTTAACGTAATCAATTTGTAGGTGAGTTCTTCTTCCTACCTCATTCGAGGTCGTGTACTCCTAATGGGGAAAACAGAGTGAAGGGGTACAATGAGTAAAGGTAAAATTAGATTGATGGTTGGGTTGGTAAATTGAAAATCACGTTCACGTTAGTACTACTGTCTCCAGTTATTCATTATCGATGAATGTACAGATGTTCTCAGAGATGAATACCACAAGCTGCATTGACAGCACCTTTCACTCATTGTGCACCATCTGGTTCCTCTGGTCTGAGGACCTACGAGAGGAAACTATAAGATAAGCAACCAAATTTAGACTAACCTGAGGGGTACATTCGTTTTTCTTCTGTAAAATCTCAACACGTAGGGAAACTGAGATATAGGACGGTGGGTTTACTGGCAACTTCAACGATATGTAACCAAACTCTTGACCAAGCTGTCGGATTAGAAAAATCATGACAGTTATGCACGATGTTTCTGTGAAACTAACAGGAACGGAACGGCTTCGTCACTTAATTAGGTGCTGTTCTAACGGGCTACGGAACAAACGAGCGTTTGCACGAAAAGGGAACCAGAAAGATCACAAAGGATAACGATGAATGTAATACGGATGAACTTGCAGAACCAAAAGAAAGGATGTGAGAGCGATAGCAAGCATGTGAAAAGTGACCTAGAAAATGGGATTTTGTTTGGTAATGCAGTACTCTGTGACGTAGGCGTAGTACATGCGGAGGGATTGATGGATGACAGTACACTTCAAACTCTTTGCAGGAAAAATACATTCCATAAATAGGTACACAATACTATTTTTTCCGCTCGAATTTCGCTTTTTTGGTTCATTTCACGCTTCTGTGATTTGAGTATTCCGTTCAAATAAATGCAAAACAGTATATCTGTTTATCTGTTTGTTTTATGCTACCTTACTTTGATTAAAAACGTCATGTGAGAATTTTCAGTGAGAGGTAAATGACCGATCAAAGAGCTGTCATACAACAAAATGTCACGTACTGGTGATGGAATTGGATCGCCTTTTCTCACAGGGGGGGGGATTTGGTGAAATTATTTGCTCAATCAGGATGAACAGTATGTGGTTTTCTAATTTTTCTTTATTGAATTTTCTCGTTTGAGTCTGTAAATCAATCGTAGTGCTGGCATCCGGTAAGATTTTCTGACATGCACTTGTTTCATAGCAAACTGATGCACTGTGAATGAATAAAGCTGTGGACAATGTTTTCTTTGTTTCCGTTGCTTTTTAATTGCCTCAGGTATTTTTTTCATCTCTGCTTTTCACGCATATTCAGTTAGGACGGCTAAGTTTCACGATTTTCACTTGAATCAGACGTGACGAGATTGCAATTATCCTAGTTGTAGTCGAAAGTTGCTTTGTTTGTATCAAAGACCATGTGCTTTCCTCGCTCTGTCTCGTATCGGGTGAAATTCATACCAGGTCGGACTGAGTGAGACCACGTGACACTTCACAAATGTTTGTTTCGTCATTGCATTTCCTTGCTTATCTTTTTTGTTTTGGTAATTAGCAAAAGGTTCAAGAAGCGCGCAAACTGGTATTCGTTGACGTTACAACTGTTTGAGTCCAGAAAAGTCACACCTTCAGTTTCGATAATATCCTCAACAGGTGCAATAGAGTTATCCAATGACAGCAAAACTTATGTCTAACTGATGGCAGTCACAGTGAATATGAATATGGACGTCAAAGTTTTATCACGGAATATGTTTACCAATTGTTGCTTTTATTGTCCAAAATATTTTGGCTCCAATAAATTGATTGTGTGAGGAATGCAGTACACATTCTCGCTTAAGACAGATTTCATGCATGTTTACTGTTTTAGCTACTTTTAGATATATGTGTTAAACATGACAATGGTTAATCTCTGAGGACGACATCTNTCAATGACACTTTCAATTTAGTTTAGGTGTTTGTGCTGGTGGCACAGTGGTAACACACAGGCTTACCGTGCGAGGGGACCGTATCTCCACTTCCGGAGGTGATGGTGGGCTTTTGCTAATAATGAACTCTAATGAGAACGCAACTTGAGTTTTGTTTCTCGCTAATATTCCGTTGATCTGAGGGATTTGCTTCAAGATGGGGTCAAAAAGGTGGGCAGTTGAAATCGATAGCATGCGTTCAACACCATGTTTCACAAGTAACTGTGGGTTAAATGCGGATTAATTAGACCTCTGTGTAAAAGAAACAATTGTGAGCGTACGAAAAGTGTAAGATGGCAGGTGATTCCAAATACTTATCACTCAAAGAGAAAAACAATAAAGCCATCATTGCAGGCCGTTTTTACGCAGCACTAACTTCAGTGTGTGGTCCCCTACACGGATACCGGGAAACAATAAGTGTTAGTGAGGATATCAATAGCTGGAATTCCATAGTATTTGATACACTAATATCAAGTCTGTAGGAAGTCAGCAAACACTACAGAAATGTACTATCAATGATCCCAATCATCTCACATAAATAGTGAAAAGCAATCCTATCGCCAACTTGATGCGCATGCTATGCGGACATTCTCAGGCAGTGCAAACACTATGGCAAACACTAGAATAATCTATCCTCAAACCCGCCAAAGACACATTTAGATTGACCACAAGGATTTACAGCTAGAAAGAATGCCCTGAAGCAGACACTCAACCGACTCAGGTGGCCTCGGATAACGACGTATGCTTTGCTTATTTGTAAGTGCTATTGGAACGGATTTCTTTGGTGCAGCAAACATACCATAAATTGCTATGATCTGTGTTCAATATCACCATCAGTCAACCATTGATGACATGTGCTGGACGTTCTCTAGAATGATTGCAAGCCCTCAGATTTTGTCACTGCATACAATATTTCGGTATAATCTAAAATCAATGTTGCTCGTGGTTTTGACTTTGCGAAGTTATTATTAAAAATCACAAAACACTATTGGCTAAACATGAATCTCTACAGAATCACTCAGGCTATATTGATAGTTTGAGATAATAAATTGGCAACCCAATCAGTCATGCTGAATCTTCGAAGAAATTATTCAATTGGACCAAGTACGAGTAAACAGGTCTCTTTATTTAGGAGTTTCCGAAAAGTATTTCGTGGTTTGTGCGATTAGGCGCTTAAAAGAAGTTCGGACACATTGTTTCCACTGCATCACCACGGTCATTCATTTGTTATTTTCCGGCAACCAGAAACAAAGTTGTGTTACATCAACGTGTTTTTTGAAACCCACAGGGCGGATGTATTGACGGTTTTGTGTGTATCAGATGTCTTCAATTTTAACACTAAAAGCACAGATTTGATTTTACATGCTGCATCTAAATGTTTCCATAACAGTTTTCGATTGAATATTAACTTCTACCTCAGGTTTGCTTCGTACACCACCTTATCATTTCACGCACCATCTACGTCAACTGTAGGAAGTTCATTCGTTCCCATAATGGAAACATTCATGCTCCAATGGAAATACTTCTCTAAAGAACCCAATTCTTCTTCAAAACTGCAATTCGGGGGTATTTAACCCGTTTTGTATATACGGTGTTTAATCTGAATAATTTGCAACAGTCTCACTTTATGACAGCTTCAGTCAGAGGTACCATGTGGGCTGTTGGTCAGCTTATAAAAGCGTTAACAAACGTTATCAAACATTATCAAACCGGGTTAAATTATTACGCCTGAGCAGCGTCATGCAGATTGAGCACAATTTTACGTCTACCAAATTTCCGAAATCGCAATAATGCCTCATCCAACTGTTTGGAAACGAAGTTCCAACTCCACAAATATGTTGAGGACTTCTTAGAAATCGGTCCAAAATAAAACCAATCAATAACGGAACAAAGAATCTACTCGAAGGACGGCTCCGTGTTTCGTAACGTGAAGAGTTTTGTAAAAGTCTGCCTGTTGGATCTAATTCACCGGATGTGGAAAAGAACATGAAATCTGAGGTCATGCATCAACTGTTGTCGTGACACTTCTCCTGAATAAAAAATTAGTCTTTGTTCACTTACATTCGCTGCGTCATCGGGGCTTAATAGATGATAATTCTGAAATATAATTCTTACATTCACATCACTAAAGGTACCCTAGGCCATCCAGTGTGCGACTAGGTTGGCCGAAGACTCTTGAGGATCAAAGATCGGGCTATAATCGCCATTTGGACTCAGCGCAATCCGGGATCAAGCACTTTCTGTGGTCTTTCTCCCGCCACCGGCGCTTTGGTTTGGATGACATTTGTACAGATATCTATTTATAACTGATTTATTTTACTCACAGCGATTTACTAGAAGGAATATATTATAAAAATTATATTTCATTATCGGGTTCAGTTAGACGCATTTTCTCCCCTACTCGGGTGTTAAAACGCTTCTCAAACCGTGAGTTACCTGGGTCAAGGTAGTAGAACAGTGAATTAGTAAATCAAAATCTATGCATAAAAATGAAAGAATTATAAACAACATATATCGATTGAATTTTAATCACATCGCAAACAACAAGGAGAGAAATCCCCAATTAAACGTTATCGAAAAATGGTGCTTTCTGTTTATCGTTTCAGTAGCTCTCATTTACACAGAGCGCTTTGAGTAGTAACCTTCACAAACCATTCTTATATTCACTCATATTGTAGTAAATTTGAATTGCACTCGTAAGAAGAGAAGCTGAATAAAGGTGTTCATTTTCAGGTTTGGCTTTGTCAAGTATTTATTCAGGCTTTTCCGTAACCGCTCTGGTCATTCGTTTGCTTTGCAATGGCACATCTGCAACTTAAGGTTAATCCATGTTCCTCCACAAAAGGTCATTGGAAGTTGTTGAAAAGTGTTTCATCTTTGTAGGTGATTTGTTGAGTACTTTTTGCGTGTAAAGAGTTAGTCACTGATTGGCTAATTGTGTTTTCCCTCCGTTATATAGGGATAGTCGAGCGCCTAATTAGATGCGTGACATATGAATTCGACTGTTATGAGTGATTTGCTTGGCTATAGTGATCATTGCGTTTTGACCGGTTTAATTGACGAATCAGTGTCCTCAAACGATCTCCAAATTGGGATCGATATATAAAAGCTGCGTAATCCAACATAATCCACAATTTAAGTATTCGCCAGGTTTAGATTTTAGCTTAGTATGGTCCACAAATTTGTTAAACAGCTTACCGTTTGTCATCTTTAGACCAATGATCTCACCGTTTTATTTAGTAAAAATGAATCCATCAACTCACAAAAGGTAACCAATATACAACACAGAATCTCCACTCAAAATAAACACCTCGTGGCTTCTGCTTCAGCCCTAATTGTAAGAATCGGCAATCAAACACTAGTGTTGTAGACAACATTTCCGTTGAAACTAACAAAATTAAAATATTATGCTCAATGATAGAATCTATCATAACAATAAGGCAACAAAACGATTTACAAATAAAAATAACGACGTTATTATTATTTAAAATTACTTGATTCGAGGTTCTAAAATGTAGATGCCGGTGATAAGGTGGATAGTAATAGTGATGATGATGTTGATGACGATGACGGTGANTGTCAATTTCGATGACCGTAATGATGATAATGATTATAATGAACTTTAGATCTCGCTTAACGTATTGCCTACTTTGGTGATGAGCAATTTAGATGAGGAACCAAAACCAGCGAGAAATTTTCACGAACTGCGGATACGAAATTGCTAATTAAAAACTCATTCAACCCACAACGTGGTATTTTGTCGCTTGCACAGCAAAGTTAGTCAGTTTTCAAGAAATATAATGTTGCCTATGTTTTGATCTGATTGATATATCGGTGGCAATCCATGAAGCCGTCTAGGTCTTCAAAAAAACAGGTAGAATGCAGGCACACTCCCAAATAAAACGAATTACATAAATTTCTTAACGCCAACGTAAGGAAAAGAGTACATCAGCTTTTGTCTGAGGCACGGTTGCAACCTTTTTTCATAGCGTTTTACTGAAGGCTATGAATTTCGGACATTCTTTGACTAATTGAGGCGTATTTCGATGAAGGCAGCTTGTGACACATCTGCATACAACCAAAAGGGAATTTTATTTTTCATTCATTTTCAAACGACTCATAGCTATGTACATTTTTGGTAAAGTTGTTTTAGTGTTTTGTAAATCAAACGTAGTATCGTACGATTTTTATTACATAATACAGTAATTGTATTTAGTTTTATCAAATCGATTCTCTTCTTGTACAAGAAAAAATAGATGATTTGTGTCATGATGAGTTCATTTTTGGTGATTCTATTTTATTATATATACGAAATTAATACTAACTTCTTATATTTGATTTTGAATTATTGCGGATTACATATTCAGTATCTGTTTCAGCAAACCACGTTCTTATATTTCACACAAATCTAAAAACAAACTGTTTACCGAATACCAACGACTTTGAAAACAAAAACATGTTCAATGTAATGGACTATGTGTTGGTCAGTGGCCACCTATTTCAGTTTAAAAGAAAAATTGGACTGAACTCATGTGGCATTTTTCCGATGAACGGGGGAGCACAATATCAAGCGCTGCGAAACGGAGCAATACGTGTATTCATGTGTTCAAAACAGAGGTCAGGAAATGGCGCAAGCTGATTCGAATGTTGGTTATGACGTTATCCATGCAAGGGGCGCCACCCCCGTCCTCATTACTCCATGTGAAACCCTCAATTTCCGTCGTCGTCTATCTACATCTCTGAATAATCGCACGTTTTCAATTACATCTAGCAAAAAACTGAACTTCACCTTAATAGATCGTATCAGTTTCACGCGATATTTCCAAACAAATTTACGTTGATCCCACTCCGGGTGTCAGGTGTTTGAACCCCTATACTTCCGACCAATTGGTCCAGTTCATCGAGCGACAGGACAGCGACAGATCAACTCCTTGTTAAATATTATTTGTGTCAACTTTTATTTGTTAAATAAAGATAAACTATTACCGAACTAAAACTTTTTATTTATCACTGTTGTTATTGAACAAAAGGTGAGAATATAGAAAGATTTTGAGATGCAGTTTATAATATCGCGAACAAATGAACTTGGGGAAAACACCCTAACATTTCCAGGAGCCAGTCCTAACTCCAAAAACGGTTTGTATGAGGAATTAGCTTCAGTGTGGTAGAGGCGTCATGGGTATTCTCCTGAGCCTACTTTGTAGCCCTGCAACTGCAACGGAAGGAAGTTTTGCAAGAAATACCTTGCTTCTCTGAGTGGTTTGATCGATTTTAAATATTGTATACGATTTTATCTTCTAAGCGGATATTCATGTTGTAAAATCGGTTCTCTGAAGTCCGACCCAATACGGTGGGAAAGTAACCCACTCCTCCAAACGAATGGCACCGAAAAAATGAAAGCTCCTTTGTAAAGAAACAGTCTGCAAATTCCACAGAGAGAAAGAAATGAGGTTTGTTGTGAAATTTGATGTATACACCAAACACAACACCTAACTGATGTTTCCCTCGTCAAAAAGAAACAGCATGCTACCAAACCTACACTATTTCAATTGCCAAACCAAGTGGATTGACACGATTTTGTATATTGATGTAAAAAGATACTTCGGCAAAGAAAATTTTCACTTCTACCCTATTAAACTGATTTTCCATAGAAAATGCACCATACCTTTTCAGATTTTTCAAATCAAATCAGGTATTCGCTTGATACACCCCGAAAAATGGATATTCAGCAGCCACATAGTCAACCATCAAATATCGAACAAAATTATATTGTATTGTATTGTATTGTATTTGTAACTTATGTAAGCATGTATGCTCACATTTCAGTTAAAAATGTGCATTGTCCGTCACGCAGAATGAAATAAAAATAATCAAAACAAAAGGTAAAGAAGGTCGGTGATATACGTATCATGTACAAAGCATTTGACGTAGTTCATTTGAGATCTGTTCCTTTTTGGTGGGTAGTCGGGCCAGGTAGGGTATAGGGGAATTTTTATAAATGGTAATGCGAGAGGGTAGCTGTCGAAATGAGGAGCATGTGGATGGATGGGAACGACAAGACGGTAGATCAGAGTGCAGTGGATGAAGAGGGTCATCTAGAATCTTGTGAGCAAATTCAAAACAAGAGTTGATGTGACGATCAATGAGATGTGTGATTAATAAATCAATTGGGATTAGTGATGCACGACTGATTATCA
>UZAN01044903.1:10028-34450 GCA_900618425.1 Echinostoma caproni
AAACTAAGTCCCGCAGTCTGGACAAGTTCTGAGGAGAACAAATTTCTCTTCCGTGTGTACGAGAAGTGGGTCGTGTATGAAGGCAGTGATTTGTTTTACAATATATTTTGGGGTAAAGAAGAATGGTACAGTGGTCAGAAGTACTAACTGGGGCTCGTTTAAAAACGTGAAACATATTGGGACCAATTACATAAATGCCATCAAGAAAGGCATTGGTACGGGTAGGAAAATTGATAAGGTCCTCTAAGCCTAGAGTGGTTAGAAAGAAGATATCAAAGCGATTAAAGTCAGCAGCGGTAATACATAAGGACTGGTCAATACAACTGGCGAATTGTGTCATTACAGTATCAGAAAGTAGTCCTAAGTCGGGGGTGAGTGTATCAGGGGCAATACAAATATTCACAAAGTAAGTGAAGCAAAATCTGCTGAGAAAGCGGGGCTTGCAGCAAACAAAAGTACAGTTAATTTTACTTGTCGAGTTGGGAAAACTCAAACGAGTGTTCTTACACCAAACTTCGATTTACGAGTGACCAATCCGCCGCCTCTGTTGCGAAATTTCACAACCCGATCACTCCTGAAAGTATCATAGCCGTCCAATCCGACCACGTCATCCTCAATATCTGGGTGTAACCAGCTTTCCTGGAGTAAAATGACTCTCATACTTTTGCATTGTTTTTGTTGCACCAGATTCTGGACCTCAGCGATTTTTTCCTACAAGTGAGCGAATATTACTCGAACAAATGGACAGTATGGTCATCCTGTTGATAGAACGTCGCCGGAGCGCAACCTGCCAGCCAGCACGATGCGTTTTATGGTGACCTTGACGTCTATTTCTCATTCGTTATTCGCGAAAACACAGAAAGATTTCATAAAGCAGAAGTCGTAGATCAGCATCTGACCTTGAAAAAATTGGTGAATTGATGTAAACGTGTACGGTCAATGGTATTCACTGCAAAAAACGTAAATAGTTGTCGAATTTCGAAAAGCTCGGCCGAAATTCAAAGGCCTCGCCAGTCACGAGGGCACATCCTTCAGACCATGACCATCAAAATCTGTTGTTTTTCCTCCCTTGTAAATGATGCTCAGGGCATTTAATAGCTTTCCCAATTTTCGTATATTCCACATCTGAGAGTATTCTGATACGGTTCTCTTTGGATCCGTTTCATGTTCTTTTTTCGGCCGAGATGGATGCCAAAATGACACCGGCGAGATAGAGTCGATCAGATAAGACGATAAAGAGATGAGCTGAATTGACCGGAATTGTTTGGTGACGATCCAGATTGACGGTGAACTGTACTGAAAACATTGTCCGTTTGCATGCCGCTTCATGGATTTGTTGTCGACCAAAAAATCTACAAAACTCATTTTGATACAGTTTTTATAGAAAATGTAATATTGCGGAAATAAAATCTATATTTGCTCATGCATTACGAAAATTGTAAACAGATGCCATAAGGAAAAATAAAAATGAATGGGAAAAACGATGATAAACCGAAAATTGACTAATTTTTTTGGTTTTCATTGAACTGTTCGATTTTTCTCATCTGAAAACTTAGTGTTGGTAGTTTATTCCAATATGTTAAAATGCTAGAAGCTCACCTAACATTCCAGTCAATGGATATTTCTTAATATTTAATAGAATGTACCATATTTTGTTGTCATGTTTTTCTTAATGATGCCACAGGCATAAGCGGGCTCGGAGAGCGTAAATATGCATTCGAGGCCCTATGAAAAATTGAGGGGAAATCTGGGTCAAACAGAACAATCATATATTTGCGACAGATCGAAGTCAAAGTTTTATTATGGGGATAGCTTACAAGCTCATGCCTCTTGTGTCTCCATAGGATATTTACACACCTAATTCGTTTTTCAGCGAATAAATGATCAATTTTCACATCGAGTTCCGGCTAGGTGATAACAGATAATGTTGTCTTCAACGAATTTGAGTTTATTTTTAGTTGTGTAGAAATGTGAAGTGTACCGGAGTTTCATCGAGTCTCCGCTTGAAAGATTAACTAGCGGATGCAGAAACGACTTAAGATGGAAGGGTGTTCCAAGTACTGCATACTTTGACTGGAACACATTGGCGCCAGTATTCCGGTATTCGACACGTTGTAATCAATGAATTGAAGCGAAGTGCCCTAAACAGTATTTTGTTCGACAACGGGAGCAGCGACCGACATGGATGTTTCGGGTTCTGCAAACGTTAAGCCTCCCCGAATTCGGAGGTACTGAACAGAATATAGTTCCAACGATCGTAATCTCTCCTCATAGGTACTGCAATTCCTTGACTTTATTGGTAACAATCCTTTGTGGACGCTCCAGCATCTTACGGTCACGTTTCAACCATGGATTCCAAGTTTGGATGGAGTATTCTGCGTACGGTCGAATGTACACTGATAACAAACGTGGGAATAGTGCGGATTGAAACCGACCAAAGACTCGCCAAAGCAAGCCGATATTCTTCAGAGCAACGATCGAAGCCTTGGTGCAATTGATCGAGCAGCCTAAATCGTCTTGATCAATGATACCTAAGTCCTTCTCAGTTGAGCTGTGTAGCAGCCGCTGATTTCCGAGGAAATACGAGAATCTACTCGTGTGCTGTATGGATGGGACTTTGCATTTAGAAGCATTGAATAGCCAGCACAGGATCACATTATTGGCGTATTTGAATAAATCTCATGGAATAATCATTGAAATATCACTGATAAAGGTGGGAACGGGATGGGAGGGGGCAAGAAAGCCGCTCCGTGTAGCACTCTGGATTCTATTGAGTTCTGAACGTAAAGTGGTCAACTAGCCAAGCTATGCTAANCTATGCTAAATGAGGGGAAAGAAAAATCGGACGTCCAGGGAGGATATGTTCTACAACTTTAAGACAGAATAGTTTTATAGCAATGGGATGAAATGGCTTGGCTAACATAATGGTTTTACAAGGTTGACTGATCTGAATGTGTGTAANATCTTCAGCATTCAGGGAGAGAATATGTTCCCTAGAATATGTTCAGAATAGAATGGAAGATACTCGTCATGGGGAAAACGATTTGCCTCAGTTGTGATAATCACAAGTTTAGGATCGATAGTTGATCATGGTTATTGGGGTTGTAAGAAAGGAGCTGGAGCATTTCATCTCTAGAAAATGATATATTGACAGCAGAGTCCTAAATCCTGCGAACGGAACGGTCATTGTTCAAGTGTATAAAAGCACAATTTATACTTTCGATGTGCGCAGTAGAACTCTTTGTTCTTATTTTCACTCTAGAAAAAAGTGATATCTGTCCTTAGTTGACTGACTAGAAGTTTCCACCCTTAGGAGGAATTTATTCACTTAATAAAATTTGAACAATGTGATAAAGTGTCTGGCCACGTATGAATTCTAAGCCTCGAAGAAATGTTCCTTGCGTCTCCTTAATGATTTGGTTGCAGGAAAGGTATTGCGAAATCAAAGAGAAAGATGGGGTTTACAAGGGCCAGATATATCGAAAATCGAATTAATTGAATCAAAAAAATTGAACACAGCTGTTTTCTACGAAGCTCGAGGTAATTTTGATTCTTGAGAATGTTTTCATCCCAAGTGCTATAGAAACGAATTTCATTCTGGCTAGATTGTCCTAAAGGGTGAAAGCCAGAACGGAATTATAGAAAGAGCCTAAGTGAACCAGCCCGCAATCGTTGGCTAAGATAGGAGCATGCGGATGGTACTAAAAGACATCGGAGTCTAAAATAGAGTTAATTTTGGTCGGAGAAACATAAATCGGTCACATTGATGATAGTGTTATAAAAAGCTGTTGCACAAATCAAATCCATGACAATAAAATGCAAATTGGTCAGTCAGTGAATCAAGGAAGATAAGGCTGATATATTATTTTGGTTGCAAAACTTTGCTTTCAGAAATTTATTTTGAGGCTGCGTCCGTGTTCGGAGAATTCGGGATAACACTAATGGGATGACTAGTCAATGAGTTGTTATTACACGACGAACAAGTGACCTTCTTTCATCGATTTGAATCATAACCGTGAATGTACTCACCAAAATCATACATTTTGGGTTGTTCAAATTAGTGAGTACGTTTACTTCATGACACTGTTTATTGAAAAAGGGTAATATTTTAAGGTATAAGTGAATAATCGGAGTGTTATGAAACGGATTCAATCGCAGTCTAAACAGTTATAGGTACACAAGTTAAATAATTCAGAATTTCCGACCACGGTTGACTAACCAAAGATGTGTTCATTGTTTCATCAGACGTATGTAGAAAACTCCGTTTCTGTCTCCTCATGGTTAGTCTAAAGTATTTTCTGTTATTCAATTTGACGGCGCACCGGTATAACTGTTGCAAGTCCTATTATAGTTATTCTTCCCACGCACTGTGACGGGTTGTTTGTGTCTGAAACCGATCAGTCAGAACTGTAACAACTTTGTTGACATTCATTTTCAGATATAACCCAATTCAGTGTATTCACAGCCCACGACAGATCACAAGAATACTACAAATGGAGTGCGATGAGGTCGGCAGCATTACCTTGTGTATTTTCTTATTCGAATGAATATTGTTTGTACCACGATGATATTTTTTACTTGTCCTTAGATACTGATGCCATTAATGCCCAAGAGCGTAAAACCAGCTACCTGCGAAACAAGGAGAAGCACAGACATCGCGGATTAGATGAGACCTTAAAAGTTAAACAGATTAGAGGAGCGCCGTACTAGAGCCAAACAAGTTACTTATTTAAAACAGTGAACACTTTTTCCAGGGGTGAACTCTATTTGCTCACACAACCCATTAATTACACAAGTTTTATTATGTTACCGATCACATGACCACTGCATCGTGACAATAAGGTTTGACCAATTTCGCCTGTTTCATTGCAATGTTGTCTTGTTATCCGCAGCAGTGTGCTATAAAAGTCCGGGACATAGATTGTATGCAAATATCTCATAATGTGTTTTCCAACACCCAGTGGGTTTTCTAGCCACAGTGAAACCCAAAGGCAATATCCCCTGATTCAGTCATTTTTGGTGTACTTTGATATAGAACAATGGGGACTTTACCTGCTACCTCCGATAAATAATGTTGCTGGTGGTTTGTGTTCATGTTGCACAGACGGTTTGTGTCCTTGATAAACGTTGTCATTATTTTATACTATTTAAGCCACGTATGACTGACTGCTAAGTGGTATTGTTAGCACGTGATGCAAACTGGAATGAACACGAACTCGTTGAATGAGAATCGACAAGCACTGGTTGAGTGAAGTAGAAAAACGATTCAAACCAAAGTAGGTTATTTTTCACTGATAATTTGATCACACGGCAGCTACTCACTCAGTACTTTATCCTTCTTGAATTCACTGTTATTTTTGGTACTGTGGAATAGACCGCTCAAAATCTGTCTGTCGGTTAGTGTTTCACATTCCCCGAGTGATGGGTAACAAGCAAAGGGGAATAACTATAGAGCACTTATCCCGATTTCATATGAGCACTTGTGTTCGTCGCTTTCTCCGATTGATGACAACTTTTGTAGCAAAGAAAGCACTGTTTGCCTAGTGCCCCTGTTGTGGACGACGCAAGATCACTTCATGCGAGACACTTGATCAAACTGTAGAGCACACACAAAAGGGTACCGGTTGCTTCCAAATTCGCGAGTAGGATCTATTAGAGATACTGCTTTTTCACTTAATACATTCAATTTTTCTGAATTCGTTTTCATCAATGAAACCATGATGTCAGCTTTAAAAAGAAAGAAGAAGAAAACATGAGTGACTCTGTTGACTTTGCAGTTGTTTTACACGTGCAAGAGGTTTAATTCATAATGCCGATTATCTGGAATTAACGGTTTTATTCAAGCATGTCACCCAGAAATAGTAGGTACTGATTGTTTAGTGTTCGATACTCCGACGGACCCCCCCCCGCCCTGGTTTGTTTGATTACACTTCGCAACCATTATCTGGGTGATGTAGTGTGAAGCTCACATTAAATTTTCATCAGAAAGTAGGATTTGGAAGTTAGATCAATATTGACAAATAGGATAATCAACAGCATTCCGCAGTCTTCGCTCAAATCAATGGTCTATATAAACATACCTACGTATAGCATATTTGATTAAAATTTAACCTGTGATCTACAGAGAGCACTGCCCTGAAGCCCAGGCTGTGTTGAATGTCTCATCTTTGGATTGCAAATGAAGAATATTGTATCTGCAACCATTACTGTCACGTTTGTCGGCGTCAGTATCAACGTAATTCTATTTTCTCCATAACGATTGGCAACTCATATGTGACATGAACGGATGTGATAGTGACATGCCTATATGAGCACGGCTAGGAGTTAACCCCTGTTAAGTAATCTGAATGGCAATTGGGTTATTAGTCGCATTTTCATAACAACTTGGATATCCCAAATAGATCAGACAAACAGACCAGCACATTGTGAAAACCGCTTCGATGCTTAGTGCATGGATAGAGACGGGCTATGAGTTTTGCATTGATTTGATAACCACGGCGCTTTGGTGCTGCATCGGATATGTTGTGTTGACGCAAAATAGCTAAATTACAGTCACCTCAGTAGAGCAATTCGTTAATGACCTTACGTATTCAACCTAAGCAGTTTCTATCGTGGACAATTAGTAACCAGAATAAAGGAATCTCAATATTAGGATTGGTATTTTTAGGGTGAGAACTATCGGCATCCACGTGATAAGTCACCGATTTACATGACTTTAGTTTGTGGCTCAAAGGTAAACTGGCTTAACAACTACACTTAAAAAGCTATTTGATTGTATTAAACTGTCCGCAAAGTTATTTGAAATTTCAGCAGGGTTTTTATTGGTTTGCAACTAGAGTCATGGGGTTTTGCTGATCATTCAGCATAAATGACAGTTTGAGACCGGGAAGTGGAGCGAATAATGCACAGTAGATGCAATAAGAATGATGTGTGTTTGTGGAAGGAAACTGCCAAATAATTTGCCAACGGAAACTCAGAAAGCAATGATTTCAGTCAGTCATTTGGATAGTTAGGTAATCTCAGAACTCAAGACATCTAACTGGCAATGAGTCATACATTACTTATTGTAGCGAAGTTTCTCAACGTGGCATGAAATCAAACAGTGAATATGTGAGCTGAAACTAACGATATATACCATAACTGAGGGTGCGACTTTGATTTCAATGTACAAAAACTAGAGTAGATTCTATGGAAAAAATCTTGCGCATCATTTAGTTTGCAAGACGCAATCATTATTTGGGATGAAACTGTGTTGATCCGGGCCTACGAGACGACGCGTACCGTGAAGTGATGGGTTACAGTTTTTGGACCGTAATAAATAAAAATTAACTGTGACGTCAACAGCGCGCATCATACCAGCCAATCAGAGACCGTGCGGCCCAAACAGATTCAGAGCGATACAAGCAATACAGGAAGGTGATTGGTAGAAGCTCGGATAACCAATGAGCCTACTTTGTACATATCATTTAATCCCCTTTATTTCTTCGAATAATCGAACTACTTCTCCGGTGGCCTTTTCCTCGTGTCTCAGTTACGGATTTTGAACCACTAACTCTGCAAATGAATGACTACTGAGCACTGAACCCAAATATTTTACTTTAATTTTATTTTGACGTATAACCTTCAAAGTAATGTATCTTTTTATCGTACGCAAACAATTGCAGTTGTATCTAGATTCATATTCAGCATGAGGATGTTTAATTTACCACAGCATTGAATCACGCAGTACTGTTCTGTCATTGAATTGAAACTGTTGCAATATAAATCACTTAATTAGAGTCGACTTCATTTGAAACCACCCACACTCACGAGCACAGTGGTGCCGAAACGCGTTCCGATGTGAAGCATAAACTCCTGGAAACAGTTAGCCAACTAGCGTGATTTCAAAACTCTTTCTCATTTACTCACTCATATAGAAAGCTAACTGACAAAAGGTGACTGAGCAAAAGGACAACAACAATATCATATTTTTAATCATTTATCTGTCCGCTTTGATTTTTCTACCAAGAAAAAGACCTGAGAGTTGTTGCTTATTGTATACATATTGTGACGGAAGATGGTACAAAGAGAGTCCTGGATAGCGACCGAATCAAGAATGGGGCTCATCCGGCCAGGCGCGCAGACGAGGCCGCAGGAATTGCGTCGCGAGACAATGTTGACTGCCACCCGAAACGAGTGAATCGACAATTACAGCCCGACAGACAATCCGCAGCTAACGGGAAAGATATCCACCGAATGTTCGCTTCAGCCACCAAGGTCTCATTGGTCAAATGCAGGCGATCCCAGATCTTCAATAATTCTCCGATTTCTGGTGACGTTTCTTCCGGCTTCGTTTTTGACCGCAGATGTTCACAGATGGTTCACACCAGGTCGTCTTCTTTCTGATATTTATTAATTTCCATATCGCTCGAAACCAGCCGGGAAACTGGGATGGCCTCCGATGGAACACCTTCCTCGTGAATCGGACGTGACAGGAAGTTGGGAATCCCGTTATCTTTTCCGTCAACATGTTCAATGGTAAATGTAAATTCCTGAATACGATAGGCTCATTGCGCCAGTCTTCCTCTAGGGTCGCGCGCCGTCATCAACCACGTCAAGGGTTTGTGGTCTGTCTTGAGGTGGAACGTGTTCGCAATCAAATACATTCGCCATTTCTCCAATGTCCATACAATCGCCAGGCACTCCTTTTCAGTGGTCGAGTACTTCCTTTCGGAGTCTGTGAGCAGGCGGCTGGCATATTCAATTACTGACAGCACTGCTCCGATTCCAATATCGACGGCCACAGTAAAGGTTTCAGCAGGGTTTGGTATTTTCAGACACCTCTCAGAAGCCGTAATCGCTTTTAGCTCATGGAAGACCGTCTCCATCTCTGGCGTCCACTCAAATTTCCTGTCCTTTCTCAGCAACTGGAACAAGTGGGCAGCGTTTTCAGCGAAGTGCGGTACAAATTTTTCGTCGTATCCTACTAATCCCAAAAACGATCGCAGTTGGCGTTTGGACTGAAAGGTTCAACAGAAAAATGAAGGAATGGTTCAATAATCATGGCGATGATTGGGAAGGAAGCCTACCGGAAAACCTTTTCAACTACAGAACAATATCTCATTGAACAACGAAGATACCACCTTTGGAAATCATATACGGTAGAGAACCCAGAACGCCTCTTGATGCGTTTCTCGGAAGATCTGACGAATAGCTTTTCTCGATGGAGCGAAACCAGCTGGAGAGATAAGCGGTTGAGAAAACCAGGCATACCCAGGAGCGCAACAAGGCAAAGTACGACAAAGAATACCTATCACAAAAGTGACAGCCGTTCGCACCGGGATAGCTGGTAAAAGTTAAGAACCAAACCAGACCCAAAACAACAGAACCGGGGGTCAGAGGTGGATGGGGCCACTCACTGTTCTCGAGAGGAAGAACGCCAGTTTTCGGATCAATCAGGGTCCTCAAGGAAGATGGGTAAGTGGTAAAAAATTGGAGCGGTGGCACACCCTAGGCGATCATTTTAGAATAAGGGCGACTGTGATGGAAGGCGGTACAAAGAGAGTCCTGGATAGCGACTGAATCAAGAATGGGGCTCATCCGACCAGGCGCGCAGACGAGGCCGCAGGAAGTGCATCGCGAGACAATGTTGACTGCCACCCGAAACGAGTGAATCGACAATTACAGCCCGACAGACAATCCGCAGCTAACGGGAAAGATATCCACGAAATGTCACAGCGTTGGAACTGTCGACAACGCATCTCACGCGGCGATCGGGTCAAACCAGTCGGAATGGCACGCGGAAGAACAGGCAACGTATGTGCCAAGTGCGGACCAAAACCAACAAGGAATGACCCACAGAAAGAGGCATGCATCATCCCGCCGCGCGGTTGAGAATTGATTGTATATAATCGAAAGCGTACACCGTTTGCTTATGAATTGGATCAACCAGCTCGCCTTCTTGCTACAATATGTATGCATGAATACAGAGAGAAGACATTTCTGAAGATGAAAGTATACCGAGTCGTCAATAGCATCAATACACGCTAAACATCCGTTGCATATAAGGGGTCTTGTGAAGCCTGATTAGCATCGCTGCACCAAGTGGCAGTAGTTGCGGGATGTGATTATGTACCGTTAGTTAATGAAATAGTCAGGTCGAGTGCATGGTTGATGGACAATGTGCTTTTTAATCATCGTCCTTTTTAACGGAGTAGTTGATTCTGTTTCCTTCATCGATCAAATGGTCCATTTGAGCATGTGCTTCGAGAGGGCGTGTTACCAGATTTTGATGAGTCCGACTCTTGGGGAATTCTGATAAACTTCGAGGGAACTCACTAGCAGTTTATATTGTTTTCAACTGAAGAAAGCCGCAAGCAGTTTTGTGATTCCTGCCATAATGCTCAGGAACTGTAAAAGAGAGCATCAATAGTCGGATGAGGAATTAAAAATAAGCACAATCAACTAATGTGTGACGCTGTGGACCAAAGGATGCATAGTTACGGAACCAACTTCGAGTGACTTTCAGGAAACATGTCATATGAATCGTGCTAACTTCCAAGTTTACAGAATCCAAAGCTGAGTAAATTTGGCTTAAGAAATTCAAAAAAGAGAGAAATGGTAAACGGTAGTTGCAGTTCTGCTGCTGGTTTTCCTTTAATCATGGATAGCATAAGGGGTGAGGAAATCTGTGGTAAAAGAAGGCCTAGCTAGACTCTGTTCTAACTGTTTCGCTTTCAAATATGAATTTAGTTTCCCACGGCCCTTGTCACCTGGTATTTTGCAGCTCACCTTCACAGAATTAACGCTCAACCATTACTGATAACACCGTTTCAGTCAATAAAATAATCCTAGTTAGAAATGAAACAATTCTATAAAGGTATTGAACCCGCTTATTAAGAAAAAAATGTTTATCGAATTAGGAATTTAATAGGACTTGTGATATATGCTCCCTGAAGCAATTTTATAGAAATACTTGTTTCTATTTTATGTTTTATTTAAAGCAGCTATAGCAAAACTCATCAGATGAGTTTACTTTTCCACTTGGCTTTCCTTTTCTCAAACCGAAGGAAACAATGATAATTCAAGTTGACATGAAATTGTCTCCTTTCTTCTGAGTCTTGAATATTTCTCACCTAGGGGAATATTTTTAGGTGCCTACTTTGTTGCATATCCGTGCGTGTCTCTCAGTGGTTATTGTTGCGCACCACTGCGCACCAAACGTCATGCTACAGACCCGTGCACACCCTGTAAGGTAGTTTTTACAGAGTTCTTCCATTCCCAGTACGGAACGAAACCGATTGTGTTATGAAACTGCTCCGTAACGAATGTAAACAGAAAATACAAAACTTTGGTTCACCTGACTTGTTTCTAGTCCGATTGCTCTTTCACAGTACATCACTTCCACTTAGTGTATTGCTTCGTTGTCCGTTTACTGTCCAAATCTGCACGGATAAGCTACCTGGAAAATTCGAAAACACGATATGTGACTGAATAAAGGGATGAGTATCTGAGTGATTTTTCAGAAGCAGTGGGTCAATCTCCACTGTAAATTCTATGCTGTGCAAGGTACAACTATTAAGAAAATCAACACTAGTGAATAACCACACGACCCACTTAGGTTCGAGCTCGGTCAATCATTTGATCCCTAGTTATCTGTTCCTATAAACATGCTTCCTTTCCGGGCTTCTTTTACAAAGTAAAGCGTTTTCCAGTCCTATTGTTTGACATATTGGACTTTATGAGATAACTGACTACACCCTGGTTCATGAACTCAAAATAACAATTGCAATATCTAAACCGAAAACCTTGAACACGAAGTTCAACGAAAACCCCTCACATACATATAAAGCATAACGTCAACTATCACATGATGACACAAAATTTAAGGTAGACCTGAATAATGAATTCTGCTGATAGTTACCAGTTTGCAATAGACATAACACTTGGCACATCGCATCATTTGACAGCACGGTGTCTACTACATATCCGCTCCCTCAAATGAACACAACGGCTCTCTAGTAGTTGTAAGTCCTTTTATTGCTTAGCATCACCATCATTGAACACCAAAATTGAACTTCCAAACAGCTTATGACACTATATTGAAAACCCTCATGAAGCCGGATTTTAGTTAAAACCACTGCCCAGCGTAAAACATCCAATCCTTTTTTGTGATACCCAGTTCATTTCTCATCTGAATCATGTGATAAGGTGCCACGTGATTTTCAAATCGATCGCTAGATAGATCGAATTAATGTTCATTTATTTAACATGAATCGTGTGAAGAAATACGCAGTGCTTTGGTCTGGTATTCTCATTCTTCCACTGATAAATTCAGACTTGTATACTAGTCAGCCCAAGGAGGATTATTTTCCTACACAATGTCAAGGACAATGTGACAATTTAAGGATTCTGGAGTTTGGAATCTGCGGTTCAGTAGTGACACTTACACATGAACTTCAAGCAAATAAAACTCTTTCAGTCAGTTTCGTTTCACTGGATAAGGTGAGCGTTCTGTTTAGTTGATTCCTGTGAACCACGATGGATTAATGCTATTAGGAGTTCGTTTGAAAGAAATGAGAAAAAGAATTGGTTACATTTTAGCAGCTTATGTATGATTTAATCACAGTCTGAGAGAAACCCACATTAGGTTTCTTTCTGAGGTTTGGAACGTTGAAAGGATTATCTGGTAACTTCGAAGTTTTCACCCTGTGTCCTAATCACACTTATCGTGAAGTTAAAGGAGTACAAAATTCAATTTGTAAATAGGAAATTAACCCAATCAATCGCTTTATTTTCCAAGTACTATGTTTTCAGTACCACCCTGTGATAGATCTTGCCAATTGTAGACTCCCCGGTCTAAATTTGATTTCGCATCAGCTCTGTTGGTTGTTGATTGAACATCAGACGGTTTACCCCACCCCCCCGCCTAATTTTCAGTTCGTCGATTCGACTATAATCTGAAAAGGAGACATCATACTACAAACGCACTCTGTGGACATACTCAAGCGGAAGACATGTCGACTACCACTGTGTCGACCATCTTGCAATGAGGCGGATTAACTTGTTCAAATATGCATATATATATATATATATATACCACCGGCTTGTAGACAAGCATGATGCCAACGCAACAAAAATAATTACAATAACATTGAAAGGGAACAGGTGGATTGGAGTACAGAACAGGGTGAAAAGGGGGTGAAACAGTTAAACACGGGAAAATGGAAGATATCGGGAATAACGAGAAACTTTTTGTGTATTTCACCATACACCTTTTGATATGTTTAGTGTTTTTTTTATGGGGCACACGATTTCGACAGGTAGACCGTACAGTCTTCGCGCCACTGACTTCTATTCTGGGCCATATCTCTCAGCGTCTCTAACCAACGACAATCGTCATCTCTTGGGCCCCAACTTGGAAGGCGGGCTGCATCAACCGAAGCCAAAGCTGAGACCAGCTTCTTCATGCCTCTAGCCCATGTTATGGTCTGACCGCCGCACTACTTCTTCCAGCCTTGCCCAGCACGTGCGAAGAGAGGACAGCAGGTTAGTCTATAGGCAGGTATACGCAATACATGGCCAGGCCATCGGAGGCGCTGTGCAGCGATTACTTCTGTGAGAGAGCGACTATCCGCACCCAACACACGACGACGAACCACGTCATTACTCACCCGGTGTTCCCACTAGACACGGGCAATGCTTCGGAGACAGCGGTGGTCGAATACAGAAAGTCGATTAGCATCCTCCGCTCGGAGAGGCCAGGTCTTGCAACCGTGAAGAAGGACGCTGTGAACCGCGGCGGTGTACACCCTACCCTTAAGGGACAGTCGGATGTCATGGCGGCACCACAGGTGTCGCAGATTGGCGAAAACTGCTCTAGCTTTCGTAATTCATGATGTGATCTGTCCAACACCCCCACCAGCTGCGATCAAGCTCCCGAGGTACTTAAAGCTCTCGACTACTTCTAGCTGATCACCACAGAGGGTGAGTGCAGGCACAGGCTCTTGCCAGTCTTGAACAATCACTTTGCATTCTGAAGGTTCAAAACACATGCCATGCCTGGATACCTCTATTGACAAGCGGTTGAAAACGTTTTGGACTGCTTATGCGTTGTCACCCAGCAAGGCGATATCATCGGCACATTCTAAGTCGAGGAGGAGGAGTTCCACTCCACCGTTTGCTAGACCGGAAAAATCATTCTGTAGAACATCCTCTATGACAAAGTTGAATAGGAATGGGGATATAGGGAAGCCTTGCCGAACTCCGCTGGAGACGACGAAGGTTGGCGAAAGTTGGCTATAGGCTCTAACCCGACCTGAGGTAAGACGATATAACTCTTTGAGGATCGACATATTCTTCTCAGGTACTCCATTCCTCAACAAACAGTTCCATAGTGTGGTCCTATCGACAGAGCCGAGGGCCGCGCGGATGTCTAAGAACACGATCATCGTTGGTCTGTGGTAGGCATGATGGTGCTGTAGCAGCTGTCGGAGGGTGAAGGTTTGATCGATGCATCCACCGGCAAGAAACCCAGCCTGCTTCTCACGCGTAGTGTACAATTGGCGGAGAATGACGGACGCCAACAGCTTTGACGCTATCGGGATAAGACTTATACCCCTATCATTGGCGCAATCAATGTGCGGGCCCCTTTTGAAGATGGGGACAATAATCGATTCCCCCCACGAGGAGGGGACTTGCTCTGTGTTCCACACTTTAGAGAACAGAACTTGTAGTTCTCTAATAAGCTTTAGTCCACCATTCTTAAGTAGAGCAGGGGGAAGGCCATCGGAGCCCGGCGCTTTGCGACGTCCCAAGGCTTAGACCTCCTCCACACGGTAACTGGCCAGCAACAAAATGAGACATGGTAACCTACCAGTAAACTATACCTAAAAGCGTACTATCCTCCAGAAACGTTGATGTATTCCTTACAGATAACTGGCCGGAATAGTTGTTGAAATAAAATTATATTTCACAAATATTTGTGCGCGGTAAAATATATTTTTTACCTACAATTCTCAGCTAAAAATGCCAAAATGGGTGAGGCATTCGGAGTTAGAATCATGGAGAGGTCGTCGGTACTGATAACACATGGATTTCATGTAACTGCAATGGGTTTAGTTGGGACAATCTAGTACACTACACCAAACCTCTATATTTCTTGTCTTATTTTTACATCATACTAGTGCTGGACGTTCAGCCACCGGTAATCTCCTGTTTATTCTTCCTTCAGTATTGGTTACTTCTCTGCAAAATCACCAGCATTTGCTGGACAGTCGCAATAAGCGCTTGGTCACCCACGGACAGCCAGATCCTTCTTTAGTATCCCATATGTCATATCTGTGCGCCATTGGTTTAGGGAGAACACAAGTTGCTGGATTGGAGTGGAAAACTGTAAAAGGGTTTACAGTGTTAAGGGTTGAATTGCAGATCAGGCCTATCAATACCGGTGGGTTCAATAGCAGGGTCAATCAGTCACCTGTCATTTGGTGTGAATATACTGCGTTATGATCGAAACTATCATCAAATTTCCCTCTTCTCAAAAGGTTGAATGAAACACATCACTGGCGGCTTGCAAGTTTGATTCTTGTGGTTGACAAGCAGCCAGTTTATGGGAGATTAACTTTGGGTTGATCAAGTCAATCACGTTGATCAGGTACTTCGAGGTCGATACTAGAATTGTGTTCATAATCTGGTGGTTCATCAGTAAATTCGTGGGTAGGAGATCAGAGCAGCGTTTCGCTGAGTCTTGTCGCCCGGATCTCGGTCTGAGGTGGTTGATATGTCTGGCCCATACGAAATATATCGCTCTGATATTGTGTTTTGTAACCTGTCCTGGAATCCATTTGTGCAGTCCATTGCGAAAATTACGTACATAAACGTAATCTCCCGCCGCGGAAGTTCTCAGTCTGACGTGATTATTTAGGTAGTGTGTGATTCCGCAATATCTTGTGCGATCGGAATCATGGTATCAACGACTAGTCGCTGAATCAAAATACCAAACTATTCTTGCGGTTGCCTTAACGGCTCTTGCACAAATTCCGCTGGTAAAGCCATTTTCCACTGACCGTAAATTAGATCAATTTCACCCATCTATCCTGAATCATTAACCCAAAGTTATCGAGTGGCTCCTAACTGACCTGCAACTTTTGCGAGTGATACAACATTTAAACCGAACAAAAGTCGAGTCTAGAGTATACCTGTTATCTATTCCAGGTGAAAGTTGATCTGAAACAATTCAACGCGTTCGCGATTGCGCTCTACACGGAGAAGGCTTACATTCAGTGGCTTGTTATATTTACTAATGTAAGTTTTTCGCCCAATCCACCTCTATTTCTCACCTTTATCCCGGACAATTGGGTATCATGAGGAGCTTTGGGCGATCCACTTTAAGTGTCCCGCTATGCACGTTCCTAAATTAGTAATCGCTGGTTTTGCCAAAAATGACACATTTTCATGGTTGAAAAGAACCACGTTATATGTTGTCTCTACGTGAACAGACGCTAGAAGTAGGTATGGTATCTGAACTGATTTTGCTGCCCTTCTTAAAGTCTGTCATAATCTCGCTTTCGATTATGCATCCTGTACAAAGCTACTCGTTTTTTATTTTCATAAATAGCATTCGATTACAGTTCAAGTTGTGCGCAATAAGGAGTAATTCGTTCAAAGTTTCTTGAAGAATCGATGGGCGTATGAAATAATTTTGATAAATATTTCAAGAACTCCAGTTTCCTGGCTATCAGGCAACTCTAGTCAAGCGAGAACAAACTGAACAGTTGTTGACGTCATTCATTCAAATGAAAAGATCCACAACAGGGTTGGTGACTAACAAACTTACCATCTCTGAAAGACCCAAATTTCGTCTGTCCCGACTTCAGCGAGATCCTTCAATTTTGCGTGATGAAGAGGCTAGTCCTCTATTTCCACATCCATCGCTTTTAGTTAATTGAAGGAATGAAACCTTTTTTACGGCTTTGTTAATTAAATATTTTGTATTCTCGTACGATACATCTACCAAAAACAGGGAAGAGATGTAAGGTCTTCCTTGTGAGTTAGAGGCGTAGGATGTTGAAGGTCTCAGTAATGACAGGAGAACGAATCAACAGCTTAAGTTTATGAAATACGTATGTATCATAGTGGTTACCCTAATGATGGGCGAGTGGATAAAGTTTAACAGGTGCGGTTATTGAAGATAAATCGAATTCATTTAAATAAAATGTAATAAACGATTACCTATTAAACGATAAGCTGGTTAACTGAACTCAAAAGGCAGAGAAAACAAAACATTTCCTGCTCTTGTAATGACCATGAAGCTTTATTTGTGGTTTAAACTAACGAANTAATTTCGTCTTATACCGCATCACGATGAATCGTTGTAAATTGAACAAACTGAGTTTAACGTGAAACATTCCAGCTGGAAACATTGTGGAACTGGGATAATCGTTGGGGGCATCACGAAGTGTTCGGTAAGAAAACTGGTAAATCGTTACTGAGCGTTTATTAGTTTCCGTTCAGCTCTGGCCTCCACGAGTTTTTTTCTGGTTAATTATCTCTACTCGTGACTCATAAAAAAGGGAATCACCCAATGCTGTCATCTGGAAAGTTGGTTCTGTTTGATTTGTTGGTTTTGGAAATGGCTTCAAGGAAGTTCCTCAGCAATAAGCTGTATTATTTTTGTTGAATGTTTTAAATTTCTTGTACATTAACTTCCCATGTGAGTGTCGTCTACTGACCACTCACGAGGCTAACATAGGAGAAAACGTGTTCACCTTCTATCTCTCGAAATCTAACACGAGAAATCATTTTACTAAAAAAAATTATCTCATGAAAAAATCCAAAAATGATTTGAAAGTTGAGATTACAATTGCAGTGGGAATGCTCTATGTCATTCAGCTGATCAACTGGTCAAAAGCTTGGCATTTATTTAACTTAATCAGAAAATTAAAAAATAAGGTAAATATTTGTGTTAAATTTAAAACAAAAAATCTGCTGAAACACGTGTATGTTGTGTGGTATATACAAACGATCGGCTTTTGATACTGATTTACTGGGTGGATGTGGCAGAAGTGGAAATAGATAAAGAATCCGATCGGTTGCTCCAGATCTCGTCCACACAGTCACGTACAGTGCAACGTTAATGAGTGTAGTCGAAGTTAAACCACGTTCAAAGCCGATGACAGGTTTTGATAAACCCTGGATCTGAAATAAACCCGAATCGATGCCGCTTCAACCAGATTTTTAAGACAGTGTGAATTTCGATGGAAAAAGTGCCCCCTGCTTTATTCAGGTTCATTTTAATCGTGGTGAAAAAAGGTACCAAATTTTGTCTTGATTGTCATTTTTCATCAGACCTTTCCAGTCGAGAAACCCAAACGGCAGTTGGTGAAATGAAATTTCCAAGAGGGTGGTCAATTTGAACAAAGATACAGAAGCAGATCAAGCGCTTGTGACCCATACAACCTGATTTATCTTGCCACAGGAAACAGAGTCCAGTAAATCTATCCAGGTAGGAGCGTAATCAGCTCTGTGTGACTAGTTTACATGAAACGGATTTCAAACCTTAAGCCCTGTCTCAAACCGAGGCGAGTCCCGTTAAAATGAATTCTTCCTTTGATAGAATGGTAAGATACATTATTGGATAACTTCCTGAAGAACAGCTTCAATTTCATTCTTACATATGCGTGATGTACGTTTCCTCATCCAGCTTCCTCAAAGGTATCCTGTTATCTACCCTTGTAGTATAAATTGGCTTGTGAGGAAGTCAGATGATCACTCTAAATTTTGATTACTTGGTTAGACAGTGATTTCGAGGTGATGATCCGACAGCACACGCAGGCAAAAGTACCAGTCTGAACACCAATTTTCTAAAAATTGTTTATCGTCTTCCGGTAACCGGTACACCTCTGTGTCGTATATATTAGAACCAAGGGACTAAACCAGGCACTGAATAGTCTTCTCCCACAATGTAAAATGAATTATTCTGCCATATTCAGAGTGTGGGTAAAGAAAATGAGTGCCGGAGCAAAGAAGCGAATAAAGCCAGAACAAGACAAGTGTGGGATTCAGTGACGTGATAGAAAACCTGTTTGCCAGTGGAAGTTTGTTCGCATTAGGCTACCTGTTTATCTTTCCCACTCCAGAGTCCAGGTAATGCTAGCCAGATAAAACAAATCATGTCTCTGATGCATCGCTCAAAACCGTTCCACCCGTTTCTTGTTGGTAAACAGGTAATGCCTTAGGATTTTGATTGTCTCATCCGCGTACGTGAGACACTAATGAGCAATTACCTTTAGCAGCATTTGCGTGTTCAAATCCTTTTCCAGTTTGGTAGATGAAAATGATTTGTATTTATGTTTTTGTTTCAAGAAAATTTTTAGGATTCCCAAATACCCCGTGTTCCCGTGAACAACTAATTGTCAAGCCACGACCTGGCACGAGGGTATAAAATCCCCAACCAGGAGACTAGGCCACACAGGTCTCGTTTGGTTTCCTGGCTGGGAACCTCGGGATGATCGTGACCGATGGTTAGAGAAACTGAGTGATACAGTTGAGTGTCGTAAACAGTGGCATTCGTACATCTCAATTTCTTTGCAACATTAGCCCACTGAAATTCTCCAAAAGACAGCAAACCAAACCGGTGCACGAAAGTGCATGGTTAATGGTTGTACAAACTGAACTGAGGTAAACTGTGAGCCGTTGATCGTAAGGTAACAGAACGTTTTGCTCATGTTTATTCCAGGAAACTAACTGCTATAAACGGGTTTACACCAAATAATTGATTTTAACAACTCGCATAACGGTTGTATCATTTAAACAAGATAGTTTCCAAAAGTTTAGTTCTGTTCACAGTTTATTGTGTTCACTTCACGTGGTATGAAGCGCATGTGAACTCAGAGTCAAATGGCTAATGTTTTCGAAACGCTGAATTGTTCTTATCATTTATGGTTAATTATCCCATTTGACTACCACTCTTCCGTGTTTAACTGTTTCTCCATCTTTTCGCTTTGTCCTCTATCGCAGTCCCTCTGTCCCCTATTATTTTGGTTGTTGGTATTATTGTGGTGTTGGCACCATGCTTGTCTACAATCCGGTGTTAAATATATACTTATATATAAACAATTGATTATAAATCTCGTATAAGCACTAAAATTAGCTTTTAAGTTTTCGAGATACTTTCTTTAACTTTGTAAAGTGGTGTTCATCGTGTAGAGAGCAAATGAAACGTGAACGTAGTAGCTAGGAACCAGTGGACAACTTTGTGGACTTGACTCGGTCTCATCAGCAGTGCGAATCTGTCGGCACAACTGTGGATCGACCCCGGACCTCACAGGCAGAATGCTAGCCTACTACCCATTGGACTAATGGGCAGCTGATCAGATCGTTTCAGATCTCATTTAAATATAAGACCAATATTGGTGATAAATGAATGTGTGTTTAAGCAGTGTTCACTTGACAACGATTAATGAGGTCACAATAAATGGTCATGAGAACACAAAATAACAAACAAGCTCGTTTTGGGTGATACATAAACTGGCTAAATACAGCATAATTCATAACAGATTAAATAGGCGATGAAAGAAGATAATATCTGTGAAAAAACATAGATTAAAAAGAGACAATGGACTTGTGATAATTGATGTTTTTGAGTGTTTATGTGTGTGCTAATCAACACTGAGGGATCAAAACCTGGATGTCATTTGTTTTGGTATCCTGCATATCTTAGGGAAGTTTATTAATTTCGCCAAGTTTGCCGATTTTGAGAGTTTCAGTGATTTTTCGTTTGTTTTAAAAATGAAGTCAGCCGTTATTGAATTCCTTTTGTCCGGATGCACCTCAAACGATTGGCAGCTATAAGGTGACAAAATGTTTAGGTTTAAGACGCACGTGGTACAATGTTTGGTTTCCTTTTGTTAACTCCAATATATTCATTTGTAAAATCAGTTCAGATTAGTAATAACATGAATAAAATAGTGCTCACGTCAGTTGCATTTTTGTTTTGTGTTTGGAGCTCTTTGGCACAGCCTAGAACATGCTCAAAACCAAGATATTTCGCGGCAAAGGACAGTCAATGAAACGTGGTATCTGGCACTTATCGGTCTGAAGGACTGGACCATGTTCCCCATTGTCCCTGAAGATCCACCCATGAGAATTGATGTTTCCAGACCAATGGACGATAATGAATTCCGGATATTAAGAGCAATATTCTATACAGTGACTAATGTAACTGTTATAGGTGAACAGTTGTTTCGATTAATTTAACTGGAATCATGATGTATTTGATGTTTTGTTATTTGATTTTCAATACATGCGGATTGGTCAAGAGTATGCTTTCAAATATATTCTCAACATATCCAAAATTAGTTTGCGGTTACTTCGTACATCAGATTCAGTAAGATATCAGGCCACTACTTGACGAAATGTAGTGTGACTTAATCTCCGCTTATTTCATTTTAAGATTTGCAATTGGTTACTACCATCCTATCGCAAATGATTGGTTTGTGAAAGTTCCTAATTGGCTAGTCCCTAATTCACTGACCATAATACGTCACACCTATTTTCTTGTAATGTCATGCTCGTGAGTTTGTTTTCCTGAATTCTGTGTCCTTTGGCAGACCTTGCATATAATTTTTCAGGTCGATGTAATGGTCTTTTGGCCTAACGCGTGAGTATTGAGTTTGAGTTATGGGCTTTCTGACTTACCGGTCAACGGTTATCGATCATACGGGTTAATATACTACAACCGTGTAGTCTTTTTACACACTGTCGACTTGCTTTCTTCCTAGCTTGTCAATTTTTGCTTTCGCTACGTGCGTCTATCTGTTATGCTGTTGAACCATCCACCAATCAAGTGGTCGCTTGGTCTGTGGCCATGAGAGATACTGCACGGAACATTTGGTTGCAAAATAGGGGGGGGGTGCGACAGCCGAATTTTTATTGATTCATTAATACAAAACCAAATTAAATGTACCGATTTATGTAACAAGTTTGCACTCGCTTTCACTGGGTGGCTCGTTCCCAGTAGCTATGGGCAAACCAGATGGGTGGTCATGAGACAGCAGCCAAAACCGGAGCACGAAAGTGTATGCATAATGATTACGAAATTGAACTGAAACTGATTATGTTTGCCACTTGGGGCGATGTTCCCAGGGCATACTCAGAAGTTCTCTTGCCGTTGTCAATGTAGTGCGCTACGCAAGAGCAACTGGTCTCAGGAGGCAGTCTGCCTATGCGTTGCAAACGAATTGCAGGAATTTAGGGACCTGATACACAGTGTTGCCAGTGTTACCATCGGTTTGTTGTTTGGCTCCCCTTTGGGGCTACGAGTACTCCGGCCTATCACCCTTAACGATAATTACAGATACATAGATTTTCCGTTTACTACAAACAATAGCAACGAACTGATCGCGATTGCCATTCTCCAATAAAAGATTCCGTATCCGCTCACAATACTCAGTTAAGGCGATCGAAGTGCACATTTTCTCCTTGCTCATCGCAATAGGCAATGGGCTCAGTTTCTCTTGTTTCCGAATGACGCGAAACTCTTGAAATTGTTTCGTCGACTCGTCCCATTTGCTCTGCTGTGCAAGTACCGGTTGATAGATTTGTATGAGTTATGGCAAACAGAGATCAGTGGAAACGACACACAATCATTTGTTTCCTATTAAACAATAAAGGTTTATGTTTATTGAACATTGTCCAACATTAACGGTATTTCATTCAAGTTGACATCTTTTTGACAATGGACAACACGTCGTCTATAAGCATACGGTAGACATTTAGGCCCTCATTGGTCGTCTTAAGTCTGCCGTTCTATAACTTTCCCACGGCTATATCGGTCGATACTGGCTGAACGGGAAATCCATCGTGACACCATCGGTTTGCTTATGCATGGTTGTTGAAGAGGATCGAAACGTCAAATTTGTGTCAAAGTAATAATTTGTAGATTACATTGTGGTATTCTGCAGTCAAAATAGTCATCCATTGAAGTTGAGAAGCCAAAACAGTCACCTAGATTGCCGAAATCACTCGTTTGCAGTTAGAGCTAGTGGCGTATGAAGTTTTCTTCCATCCCATATCGTGTGTAAATACAGTAGAATTATTCAAATTGCAGCTTGAAAAAGCATTGAAACAATTAAAATTTCAATATCTGTGGTGATCGCAAAGTTGTTCGAAACATTCTGTAAGAACCCTATGAGACACGATAAGCGGTAGCCTTTTTAGATTACCCATAATAAAACTTTGATCTGTCGCTTGTGTGCACAATAATCGTGTTATCATGCTCACAGCCAGAAGAAACTACACCAAATAATATTCTGCAGGGTAAAAAATCTTTTTTGATTTCTTTAAGTTTGGTTAGTTCACCACCCCGCATTTTTCCTTTGTACCCTGTTCTCACCGAATAAACCTGTGGAGCACGTTAAAGTGGTGGAACTCCTAAATTCACATGGTGACTATTCATGATTTATCTGTCATCACACCGTATTTGGTTCGGTTCTGGTTAGTATGACTATCCCTCTCACACCAATTAATTGCCGTTTTTAACCTATTTTGCATCTCCTGGTCTCGACGTTTATTCATGTTCTCCTTACTCCTGTGTCAGGTGTGGTCTAATTTTAAAATCACAGTACTACAAATATTTCTTGACGTGAAGGTTTCTTACCATGTTAGTTGTGGAATTTAATTAATATAAAGGCTGCCTAGACGGGGCCTTTGAAATTGGCCGTGTCATTGTTTGTTATTGCTAGAACTTTGGTTTTTTCATCACACAGTACCTCTGGATATACTTTTGTATCAATTACGGTGACCTCAGTGATAACCTGTAGCGCGCTCAGTTCAATTTTCGTACAAGTAGCCGTGGAATATATCAACTAACCGTTCTTACGTGCTTTTTCTCGTTTTGTGAGAAATAAGGCCAAAAGGGTGACCAAAAATTCACATGGCAAACGGAAGAAACATCGCGCTGGCTGGAAAGTTACACTTGAGCACCGAAACCTGAAGAGCACTGGTTTTCCGATCATTTTGTCATCGAATGTCTACTCAATTCTTTCTAAGCTATCGGACATCGGCCTTCTGATTCACTACGGAGAGTACTCCAAAAGTTGTATGCCACTTTTCCAAGAATCTTGGTTACAAGAATCCGTCGGGGACGAATTGGTTCAAATCGAAGGCTTTACTGCCGATATTTCCGATTCGGAGTTGCACCTACCCGGAATGTTGCTGCTGAGGCGTGATCGTTCTACACGAGGTGGCGATGTACTGCTATATTTCCGCAGCAAACTTNAACTTCAATGTGAACCGCTCGATCTCTTCAATGCAGCTCCCTACACACGTTGGTGGACAATGAGGCTGTCCGAAGATAGCAACTGTTTAATCAGTGTAGTCTACCGCCCTCCTGCATTCTCAGACTTAGCTAACGAGGCACTCTTGCAGACTATGAGAAACGC
>UZAN01044905.1:347-14786 GCA_900618425.1 Echinostoma caproni
GACGCCCGCTGAGACGATGTAATGAAGATCACCGCCGCGTTACAACCGCTTCGAAAACGCAAAAAAGCAATACAAATTCAAAATGGGTATATTTCGAAATTTTTACCTCGTCAATAAACATATATCAACGTAGATAGAAATTTCGAAGGGTACATTTTAGGCAACTCAGCCTTGATTGATTGGACACCATCACGTTGCGCACGTGATGTTGGGTTTCTATTTAACGGTACTATTTATCGTCAAGTGGGATTCCCACTCAATCCATTAATGATTGACATTATTTTGATCAAACTACAGAGAGAGAGAGGTGGGGATTCGGCTGAGTGGTCAATAAGGGACGATTTCAAAAAGATTAACTTATATCAAGCGATGTAAAAGGGAAACCCGCTTAACAAAATGCAGAAGTGCAGGAGATCTAAGCTGAAGTAAATAGGAAGAAAGCTTTAATAATTTAGTAGAACTGAGTAGGTCAGATTTTAGATAGAAATAATGATAATAGGGGTAACAGGTTCTGATTGGTTGAACGCTCATCAAACGAAAATATGTAAGAATAAGCATCCACAGTGTTTTGGGATCGAGTACCTTTGTCCAGAGGGAAACGACATTCACGAATTTGGGCCTGCTCCGGGAAAGGTTATAACCTGCAAACCAATGGGTAATTTGTGAGAAATCAATTCGCATTTTGGAGAAAACAGAATTAGGCAATCTGTTAGTAAAAATCGTCGTCACAAAGTCAGCCACAAACGAGCAGTTGGATCAGTACCAAGTTAATAGAATGAGTGACAGTTAAAGGCCTTCATGGGTGTCAACAAAACTGACTCGTGAGGTAGTCGGGGCAAACCTCATCGACCCGACTGATGATCGGAACTCGACACTTCACCGGTAACAAACAAGTGTGACCATCGAACTGATGATCAATCCGATTCTCCGATAAATAACGGTGCTCACCACTGAAATATTATTGCTACAGTAGTAACGTACCTTGTTCAGCTTGACATTATTCCCAGTGAAATTTACCAGTTAGTTGAACTATTTTTCTACTTTCAATCAATTAAATTTCTTTTTTTTTCTTTTTTCTGCCCTTCCTTATTCTTCTGTCGAGTGAAGAGGACGTGACATATTTTGAGCTGAAATTCATTCTGTGCATACAAAAATAGGTCAAAGTGAAATGCTGGGCAGAAACACGGTTTGGGATAAGCGCCATGGTTACCAATCTCGCGACTTATTCCGTGCAATACCATCCTTATCCCACTGCGAACCCATGCAACTGAGCGGAGAAAATCACATGACATCTGTGTTATCAGCTTCCAAACCTAGCCTTCTGTCCTCACCGTGATTGAATAGATCTCCCCCAGTTGTGGGAAATCGCAGTGTCATTTGCCGAGCCGCTTAATTCCTGGTTAGCTAGCACTCATCACCTATTGTGGTTGGAGGTGGAGAATACATCCGCCCACCCACTATCTCTAATCATCTTCGAAGACGATCAGCATCGGTGCGAATCCTATTAATACCAGGATTATTCTATTGAGGCCATGTGCGTTACACCGCCCTAGATTTTTGGACCACCAAATCTGACCACCGCTGAACAGTGAGTCCCTGTGCATTCAGTGATAGCTCTGTTGTCCCACGCGCAAATCATGTCAAGTCACTGATAAAAGAAGGGTATAACTGAATACAGGCAATTATCTTAACTACAAGGACAACAGTTCTGTCGTCTGACCGTTGACGAGTAGGTAGTTATCATTTGACCAACTCCTTCCAGCGTCCAATGTCTGCCGAACCTTTAATTCTATTCCGATTAAAATTGGGTCAGCGGGAGATAAAACCTAAGCTTGTTAACCTGACCGTGATCTCTTGCGAAACCATTCAGGGATATTTCATTAATTCGACAAACTTGGATCGCAGAGAAAGATAATGAGGATGAGAAAATCGTGTGCAGCTTTTTTGAACAATCCGGTGAATTTAAGGCTTTTCTTTTTCGGTTACGTAGATTTTAACATAACTAGTTTGTTGTGATTCGCAATCGGACTAGTAATTCGTATTCGTATCGAAAATCCAACCCAGAACTAAGACTCGGAATAAAATTAGAACACAGAACTCAGCAGCGGATTCGAACTGTAATAGGCGGAATGTCGGAATGTACAAGGATATCGTGTTTAATAAAACAAAAGAGTTCATAGTTCATGTGCAACCACCACATCCGTCGCATCTTGAATGAAGCTTCTGTTTTCTGTAATCACGGCGAACTTTGTTGAGTAATCGTTCAGATCTTCTGGGTTCTTCTGTACTATTTTCAACATCTGTACTGGGGTGTAATTCATCTGAAAAAGACTCAGAAATAACGGGATTAGTAGGTTCCCAATTAGTATCAGGATTGGGCAAATGACAAATTGCTTGGTCTACGTGTCTATGATGTACAATACCATCGTCTAGATCCAATATGCGACATACTCTTTGTCTCATGTGGTCTAGTATAATGCCTCTGGAGGGCCGTAACTCGTTATCACGATAATACGCGACTTCAGCAGACTTCAAGTGTAGAAGATTTGTTCGAATTGCTCGACTCTTGAACAGCTTTGCTGGACTGTGCCCCGGTAGTTGAATGTATTGCGTTGCGGTATTTCATTAGAAATTTATCGACGCCTCTGTCCAGTTCATCTAATCTACTGAGATTCACGGAAGCAACGGTACTCTTCAGCGTGCGTACAAAGTTTTCGGCTGCGCCATTGGATTCTGGATGAATACACGGAGTTCAACCAATCGATAACTTCCTGGGCAGTAAAATGGCTTACATTATCACGTGTAGTTCATCTGCTGAATGTGATCGTTTACGGTGAAGTACCGTAATGAAATCTGTTTCCGGTACAATACTGTAAAAATCCACTGCTCGTTACTAGCAGCATGCTTTTTTACACAACAACAGTGTCTTCCATTCAATACTGCCCGTTTTCAATCATGAATCTCGCGTGTCATGGTCAGGTGCTGTGTACAAGGTATATTGATGACTGCTGCTCAGCCAAACCGATAAAATGCACAACCCCACAATAACTGTCTGCCAAACACACAAAGTAACCCTAGATTCCTTGGGACTGTGTAGGAGATCACCAAGACCATGGATTTCAGTTCTCTCTACTATAATCTAACAAACACAATATGCATCTATGATCCAAAGTTACTTTTGATGAAGTCAAAACCCCACTTGCCGATAACCCCGTAGTGACTTGGAATAGATACATTGTGTACAGTTCAATTTGACAAGCAAATCCACACCATGTTCCCTGCCGACTACCGTGGCAACAACACGTCATCACATATTGTGGACAGTTCATTGATAGCTGTAGGTTAGAAGCTGAATAGCACAACGCCTTGCTGTCGTCACATTCAGTGTAATCATTCTCGATGTCAAATCCAAGTAGGTGAATGGAGTCTAGCTGTGATGAAGAACCACTCCCATGTTGACAGTCTTCAGGTGTATTTTATTATTGTATGTGGATTGGCAGAACCGATAGGGTAGATACCGATCAGCAAATAAAATCCGCCTAATTCAGGACGATATGTGCAACACCAACAAAAATACAGTGAACAGATTCGTAACAGGATTTGGTCGGTTCTCGGAACGCATAGCTTATCTATACCTTTAGAAACATGTCATCACCGGGTGGGGAGTGATATTTTCAAGCTACCTAAGTGAAATCATCCCTTTTACTGGAGATAAAGTGTTTGCAGTCGAATTGTCCATCTCAACCAGTATTTTGTGCTTTGTGGTTGTCCGGATCCAGAATGTGTATCAAGCTATCCATAATAAATAAACTTCGCACCTGAGAAGTCAATTTATAGTTTTCTCATAAGTACAGTGCTATTACGTTACGCCCAACAGGGCAGTGTGTGATCCGTCGATTCAGCTGTTCTCTGCAGGTGGTTCACAATTCACGGTACGCAAGACATCGTATCGCCAATTCCATTCAGGTAATCATTGTTCGCCTCTTCTGGGGGAGGTTAAGAATCAGAATTCATTTGTTCCCCGAATTTGACTTCACTGCTCAACTTGGTGATAGTTCCGGAAAATGGATTTTCCCTCTCCCAATTTAGGGAAAACATGCTCGCCAAGAGCCGAAATAGTGAGTGGAACCTCATCAATAGAGAGTTTTAATGATATACCTCTTGGGAGTATTTTTTGGTGGCGCCAACCAGACGACTCTCACACTTAAGGGAAGCTGGAGTTATCTGCCGATAACTCGACGGACAACGGAACACCAAACAAATATGACTATTCCATTTTTGATTTTAGTCTAAACACGTTCCGCAAAATACTCATAATTAGTGACTCCTAACGATTGCATAGTGATGTATTTTTATTTCCTCAGTATAAATATATATTCAATGATTGTGTTTAAATTGGATTGTTGTCAAACAACCGCATAATCGAAAGCAAACTTTATTTGGTTGATTACGGACGGACAGGATCCGAGCTGGTTCGACTCACTAATGTTCACAGTTGATTATGCTGGTTGACGTGGTTGCTGTATCTCCTCTGGCTCCCCCTGTTTCTTTCAGGGCATCAGGCGCGCGTAAATTGCACACGGAATCGGGACACCGGATTTTGTGACGGGAAAGAGAGGAATGGCATCTGACCTCACTCCAACATGTTCATACATTCCTATTTGGCTACTTACTGACCTTTGACCTCATCTTATAGTCCCAGTCCCAGTTTCCGAAAATCTCTTACGGCGCAATCCGACGCCAACCGGCATCCACAACCGTAGCTTGTTATCTGACCTTTGCAACTGGAACAATGAAGTGACTAATCGTTCAACTCAAAACAAGGGGCATCTCAACGGTAACACAACTGACGGGATCCGTTCGGAAGTTTCATGTTCGATCTTCTTCATTTCAAAATCAGCTCGAATTCAGAAACGCTTGTATTTTGGAGTGTGATCATTCTGCCTTGGCTAACCTCATAAAATATCACGATCCAGGGTAAGGGGGTCATTATTTCTGATTTCCAGGCGAATGACTGATGAGAGTGTGCAAAATATCGCAATAAGTGATCTGAACATTTACGTCTATCATCTTCTACTTGCGCCAATGTCACTTCGCAGCACATCACTTTGCTGACTGGCACAGCCTGTCAGTCGATTGGCAGGGCAAAACTAAATATCTCGATATGCAGGTTCGGATAATCAACTCATTTTGTTTGCAAACTTCCCTCTTTGTCGAAGATGGGTCTATTGCTCCATAAAGTTCCATTTACTTTCATCAATCAGAAGTTTGCGAGGTGTTGGGTTTAGAGTAAAGATAGGTTTATGGTGGGTACATTATCCTCAGTATTTTTTAATTGCCATGAGTTCCTAGGAAGGCTGATCAACTTTTATTTAGAAATGTAAAGATATTCATTCCCAATGTAATAGTCCAAACTTTTACATACATAGATCGATTAACCAGTGATGTATAAGACGGTGCGAAGCCGTTTTTGGATGTTTGTGAGAGAGAGAGAGAGTGAGGTATAGGTCCGATAAGTTGACGTCGAAAATTAGAATAATCAAAGATAGAACACAGAACTCCGAATGTACGGAGGAAGGTGTAAATACGGTGTGCATGAGACAGTGACGAAAGTATGGACAAAAAGTGAATTGCTGGGGGCCAATTATTGATCAGAGGACACTTAACGAGGAATTTCACCTGGTCACTTCTTGCTTGGACCAAGTTACTAAGGCTGCATAACTATATAGCATTGTAACAGTGAGTGCTAGCGTGCACTTTTTATGTCTCATCTCCAGGCCAGCAGATGAAGTGAAGACGAGGCATGAAGGAATGCCTAGAGCGATTAGGTAGAATAGGTGTCTCTCGTCCTCCGGGCTGGTGTCTAAAAGACTCCGTAACCGCATGGTTGGAGACACTGAATGTCATGGCTACAAACCGACATCAATGGCAAATCATGCTGTCACTTCTTATTAGACCAGAATGCTTGAAACAGTATGTATGCACTGTTGGACGGTGCTCTCTGTGTTGGCCATAAAGATTCACTTTATTCTCCCCACCCTAAAAGTAGGCCCAATCCCAATCATCTTTACACATTCTCACTTACCTTGTATTACCTTGCATTATGAGTTCGGCAGCGATCAGTGAAGTTCGCTTCACTGTATTAGGCTGTACAATGATGATGATGATGAGTGAGTGAATGAGTGATTGCTAAGCTTACCACCTTAATTAACATGTTCGCATGCAATCTGCTGACGTGAACTAACCGCGTTGTGAGTATCCTTTTTGTGGCTTTGCTCAATAACATGTCCGTATCAAACTTCTGCAATTTATCTTACAAATCAGCTCACAAAAATCCTTTCATCCTTATGGGGTAAAACAACTAATAAGTATTTCCACTCGACTACCTCAGAACCTGCAGGATTAGTGGCCCGGTAAGTATTGTTGTGTGTGTGTGTGTGTGATGTGACTTCAGTTCAGCCGGATCGGGCAGTTTCTTTATTCATCGATCGAATGACTACAGTTCCTTGTTTGTATGTCACGAACGTCTGAAGATTGTTTCAGACAGCGTCAAGGGTTAGATAAGGGGTTAACTTCCAGTTGTTACTGATAAATCCGAGTTCGGTCGGATGGCACATGCGATGCTTTATTGTCACGTCATTTAACTTTGTCACGATCTGTCTGAATCAAACATAAAATCTAGTTCAATCAAGCTGACCGTTGAAAAACGTAGTTCATACGCTAAGTTTGTCAGTTAATTCCCCAAGTGACAACTAACCAAATGACATGTGCGATTCTCCTTATCGTTACACTGTTTCGCTTTTAGTGTCTAGACTAATGATGTTCACGAGTTCGTACGTTGAGCAACGGACAAAGCAACGAAGCAAAAGAAACTACTGGTATCATGAAACCTCAACGACGGTTGTATTGAAACAGGCTTATGGGTGAGTAGGCCTGCAGAAAGTGAAAGTCAACGTACCGTGACCAACTGAGTGGTAAAACAACAAGGTCCGAATATGGGAAAGTTACATGTACGAAGAGGGTTGATACTGTACCTACACGCTAAAATCGGTTCGAGGATCTGATTAGACATGGGGTAGTAAGGGTCACTCCATGTCAAAGAATGTTAAAGAATCCCTAGCTGATTTTGAGTTCCTAAATTCTGTTCTCTTCACTTCTCTCGAGTGGCTCCGATTGCGCAGCCATTTATTTCGAATGCGTAACACAAGAAGTACTGTTGATTCATTTCACTTCTGCTAAAACGAAGCTTTCATTTTTGCAACTTATCTGACCCAATTAATTAAGCTGAAATTCGAAAAGGTAAACANAACAAAAGTTTGGTTGCTTAACCGGGCATTCTATTTAGCTTCGATCAGGTAGCGAATTTAAGGTCATTTATGGGCATGAGTTTTGTACAGTAGGTTTTTACACGACAACATTAATCCCTGCTACTGCTATTCATGTTTTGCCATGTGATAATAAAAGTATCACTTGATTTGCTCAGGTGGAGGAAGATAGATGGAAAGATGAATATCTGGAGGTCGAAAGGGGAACACGTAAATGGAACAAGTTTATCAACACTATATGCTGGTGAGGGTTCTGTTATGATGTGGGGAACTGTTTGGTTTGATGGGTGGATTAGTTGACTCAGCTGTCGTGCGTTCAGACTAGACTCGTCGTAGTGTGCGTTCTGAGTCGAGAGTAGCAGCTGCCCGTTTTCAAGGTGATGAATCAGAAATCGAAGGGGAATGAAACCTAAGGAGTTCGGTGTATAATATGAAAATGTGAGGAATCGATCAATTTTTGTGTTTGTGTCTGCTGCACACCTCATCCTCAGTTCTGAACTTCAGAGGCGGCGATATGTACCAAATATAGGTGAAGGTCAACTGAGTAATGTTCACAAAAACCCCGGTAGTCTAATTACTCATCGTTCAATTTTGAGAGTCATGAGCACAACTCTCGGCGATAAGTGTGAAGTGAATTGTTCCGGTGAGTTAGGGTTTTCATTCTTCAGACCAATCGTGGAAGTTGTATGAGTCGAACTATGGAGTGCCTATCTGACTTCATTCGNTCGAACGACAAACACTGGACCGATTCGATTATCAACTGTCCGATCGAGTCTCTCGAATGAGGTCAAATTCCGAATCGCGTTAACGACGGAGGCAATTACACTCATAACCAGGGTCCCAGAGGCGATTTCGGAGCACACTGGACCGAGACCATTCACTTGCAACTCAATGACGTAATGCCTCAGTGAACCAGTTAGTCCCACCCCACACGAACACAAGCAAACAAACAAACACGCGCACACATGTTCTCTAATCTTATATCATAATTGTTCATCGAAATCCAATGCGGTCACTTTTCACTCATGTGATCATTCCATCTCTTTGTCTTGATCGCCGATTAAACGTTCTGTCACTATCCGGTCAATAGACGATTCAAAGAGTCAAGTAACCAAATTTTGTCTTGAAGCAATTCGTGACATTTTTACAAGCTTTTTAATGCCAAAGTGACTGAGCTATAAAAGTGATTATCCTGAGCATTGATCGTGTAAACACTTAATCCTCAACGTTACATGTTGTTGTGTGAAAACAGCTGTTCATTGGATGCCTTCCAGCCCGTGAAGTTTTATATCCTTGTGGCACAATTCACACTGCATAATTCTTTTATAGGGCTGCTGACTTTCGCGACCTATTTGTCTTCCCCCCGTGACTACTGCCACTACTACTACAACTACTACTACTTGTCGAGGGGTTCTAATTTAAGATTCTTCAGATTCCCTAGAACCCAGTGGTTATCCCGGGTACTTGGTTTACTTTCACACACTTTAGTGAAAATACCCTCAATATGAGTGCACAATGAGCATGATAGACTCCTCAGTAAATGCATTGAGAGACGCACGCCAGAAACCTATCTCCTCTTCACCCTCGGAGGAACAGAAAGTGCTTTAATCACAAAACATCATCTCACCGAGTTCGAACACAGGTTGGGGATAAAACTGTCGGTGCAAATAATTAGTGAATTGGCATGAATGTAGTAACCTGTACTTCTGTCCAAAATAATTCATATTTTGATAGTCCAGTTGCTTTTGTTGAGGGTCGAAAACATTCTACCGGGTTAGTTTTATCAAAGCTCATTACTGATTGAATCTGTCCAACAATAACGGTTTTATTCCCTCCCTCCACAGATGACACATTGGATGTCTGTAAACGATCATCTGTCATTTTGTTTCACATCACCGCTGATCTTGTAGCAGTGACACGGTAGTGCGGGGCAAACCTGCCTCGGTGAACGCATATCCTTATCTGATTTACCATTGTAATGACTGCCTACCTGGTGGTGGTCGTGAGGCGAATGGAACCGCACTGATTAAACACCTGACCTGAACCATCCTGACCTAAGTGCTGTCCAGTGTTGAAGTGCTAGTGTTCACATTTGTCACTCTAACCTCAAGCAAGCTGCGTATGAAATTTCATGTCCTCAGATTTACTCACCTGAATAATAATCAGCAGTGATTTGAAGCAAGCAAAGAGTGAAACGGATAAGACAAATATTATTCCATATTTATTTACCAGATGGGACTCCACACAAGTGAACGGACTCATCACACACACACACACACACTACAGTACAATGCATCAACTACGTATATGATAACACGATTCATCTCCACACTTTTTACGATGGATTTACGATACTGTGACAAAAGACTATTTGCGGGGAGGGGGACGTATCTGATGACGGGCCGATTTGGTTAATCCAATAGGTGTGTGTAGAGACAATGCGGTGATCGTGGGGAACGGTAGAGTATCTGTGTCTGTTGTAGCAATACGGTTACGACAATCAATGGCATTATCCAATACTTTCAAATAATGACTTAGATACAGTAAACGGAAGGGTGCGGTTTCCTAAAAAAATGATCATGCGAAATAAATATCGAAGTCGCATTTGGGTGGGACCAAGTTGTTTCATGTCTTATGCCGGAACCAATCGGTCAGTGTGTAATATACTTGGGCTCGAATGTGCAGCAGAATGCCCCTCCCCTCCCGTGCCCCATGAAAAGATGCACGAGAGAACTGAATGTGTGGGACTGCAGTGTTACCCAGGGCAATGGTTAACTGATAATATGAAAGAAGGGAAATACAAACCCCATGTTCAAAAAGGTCCAATGAGACATGAACACGACTCACACCGGAAGGGAATAGCGAGTTCAAAGGGGCGGTAAAAGATAAGCACATTTCAAAATTGCGGGAATATCGTAAACGAATAACTGGGAAAGGTAAATCCTTGCTAATAATTTGGCGTTGTACCGTCCCTGTGTTTCCAGTCACAGTAACCTGGTTTCTGTTGATGATGGAAGATGTGTGTAGTAATCGGAATAGTAATGAATTTAGGAATACGAGAATCCGTACTGTACTGCTTAGAACTGAATTGGCTCCAACCCGAACTGCGGACACCAATGAAATACACGAGGAATCGATAGCAGCAAATGTTTATATTTATTGATGGAATTAGATCATGTTTTGTAGAATGTAATAGTCCATATCATTGGTTGAACGAGCATCCTCTAATCACGTAACCGTTTGCACCCACGTATCATATGTGCTAACTCGGATGTCATGTTCTCCCGGTGTCCTGTTGATCGAGCTTCCTGAACGGTGATTGCATGACATGAAACTGTACCTAGTCGTGCATGGATTGCGGTCACGGAAGTGTGGATCACCACAATGTGTTTGTATTTTTCCACCGCATGATGACCGTGCCCAACTTCAAGCATCCTCTGATGGGTGAACATCTCCCATTGTTGATAATGCCGTACTCGATCTGTTGCTTCTAAGCTCGCAATGGTGATTGACTATAGATGATCGCATTCCAAGTAGGCGTGTAGAAGGTGAAAAATTTCCAGGCCAGTGTATTATAGAAACCCAGATGAGATCATCGGTGTGGTATATAAACCAATACATCGCAGCCAATGAACATTTTTTCCCGAACAAGATCCTCATTGACGTCACATCCATTGAACCATGATTTATTCCCGATCCTAGTTTCACCGTGAGATCAAGATTTACATATCCATCCGTTTGTTCTGTTTCGTATCGCACGCTTATTGAATTCACGAAACATAATTCCACGGTTCCTGTTGCTTGTCGTGAAGTCGTATGGAACGAATCTGTCGATCGCGTTATGTCAGAGCACTGAATCAAAACAATCTGCTAGCTATCAAAGTAGAACCGTCGATTGTCCCAACATATACAGGTAATGGAAGAGTATTAAACAGTATTTACCCATGGACATCACATTTGTCGTCTATCACATCTTTAACAAAAGCAACGACACCGGAACATTCACCAATTATTCACAGGAGGGTCATACAGATGTCTGCAAATGACCAAGATTGTTAGGTATCGGACGCAATTTCCGCTAGCTTATTGTACCTTCGCTTGATATCTCTTCAGCTGGTGACATGTGGTTAACCGAATAATGAAAATTATCTACCAGACTTCGATCCTGTCCTTTGAAAACGTTTTGCCATTTAAAATATACAAACCAACTGTTGGGTAGTCACATCCAACTACTGAAAACAGGTAAGCAAAATGATGATAAGGAAGTTTTCTGGTCGCGCGTCGCTGCGGATATATTGACACAACGGACTCCATTTACAAAAGCCTGTTTCATGTCGTTCACAACCACAAAGACAAAATGGATTTTGAATAATAGATGGGTTAAACGAGTCTTCCATAGCGGTGAGGGATGTGATTAATCAAACTCATCACTCTATGGTACTTTGGATTATTGAATTTATCAAACCGGTCGAAAGAACTTTGGCCAGATTTGGCATAAACCGACTGTTGAGTGTTACGTTGATCTACGTAACTTCACGGGAATAAGGACTTCCATATCAACGTTTAACTCGAGAGTCTCCTCTAGGCATGCGTGTCCTATTGACACAAACTCAGTTCACTCATACCATGTCAAGTGTTTCCAGTTCGGATAATCGGGTGAATTGGGTAAACTGTTTAAATAATGCACACACACATACGGATATGGTATGATAATTAACAATGTGTGAAAATCCAATGGATTGATTGAACCCTTTAACCACCTGTGTCGTCCCAGCTCGATGGTTCTAACCTCACGGTGTACCATGACTAAGATGTGGCATTTCGGGAGAGGGGAATGTGAGTGCTGGTTGCTGGCAGCTCGCTTCAGTTTATTTTTCGAATGTACGTGCCATTGTGCATGTGGCACAGGAATCTGAAAGTATCAGTATTGGACGAGGAGATTAAATTTCAAATGGGAATTCGTCGCGTATATAGTAAATGAAGCGTGAACTGAAAAGCTAGGAAGCACTGGACAGTTGTTTCGACCTGGTTGGGTCTCATCAGCAGTGTTAATCCATCGACCCAACAGGGGATCGAACCCGGGACTTCATGGGCAGAACGCAAGAATACTGCCCACTCGGTCACCGGTCAGCTGATCAGACCGTTGTTCACTTTCCTTTTACACAACATTCCACAACTCATCTTTGCGAGCTTGTTGAGGGCCACAGACCCTGCTCGTCTCAACACTAGCCTCTGGGTTATGATTCGGTTAGAAACATTCACAACCTGAGGTCCCAGGTTCGATCCCCTGTTGGGTCGATGGATTCGCACTGCTGATGAGACCCAACCAAGTTGAAATAGCTGTCCAGGGCTTCCTAGCTTTTCAGTTCACACTGCATTTTTAACATACACGACGAATTCCCATTTGAAATTTAATCAAATCCTCCATTACTCACAGTTCACGAATTGTTAACTTGTATTTGACTCTAGTTTCGATTGCACTATGAATGCGAAAAATCCCAAGTGTTGTTGTGCTGGTCAACTTCGCTCACTGCAGCTCGATGGAAGGAGCCGCGGATGTCACATCTGCCACAGAGAATCGACGGAAAATAATCCGTTTGTGAATGAAACAAGCTGAAGATCATTCAAATAGCCACGCCACGGTCTGAACTTCAATCTGAAAATTAAATTACTCCCTCCCGTGTTAAGATAATCATAGAAATCATTTCGCGCATCAAAGAAATATTGAATGAAATAACATCTCCCTATTATGTAGTCGTTGGCGAGAAATGGGACCGCGGCCACTCAGATGGGTATATGTGGCGATGGCGTTTGAACATATTGTAAGGTGACATTCGATATAATTTACCCACTAAGGACACGTTGACTTGTGTTTTTCTACTCATTTACTCTCAGTGACACAACTGGATGAAACGAAATGAATGCCATTTCAACCCTCGCCTATATGTGAGGTATAGACATCGGTAATCCGTGCCGATCACCAGTTTTAATTTCAGTGTGACAGTTTTCGTGTCAGCAGCTGTGAACTGGCGTGAGAGTGTGACTACACAAAACATATCATATAATGGTATTATGGCATAAGGCGCTTGAAACACTGTCCGGTTCAATTGTAACTGAATGTTTCGATTTGACTAGCACGCATTTCGCAGTAGCGGCAGTTTGTTTTAATGCATTGACGAACACAAGTCAATGATGCTAACTAGCTAGCTAGCTAAGTGACTGTCCTTTGTGGGATTAGCCTTTGTCTTTTCCCGTCTGATTCTGTCCACACCAAGGGATGGGTATAGTCGTATAGCTAGCCTATATCCAAATAGGGTTCGACACGTTCAGATGACTATCTGCGGATTGCAGATTTTTATTCAACATGTAAGAGCATGTTTGCCCGTCTGTTGCAAGGTCCATTCTGCAACATGACCTGCAATTTTGGACTTGAGAGCCATTCTGATTTGAAGATTCTTTGCTAATTGTCTAACCCATCATTTTAACTCACTGGCCCCACACGTTCACCTTATCAATGGCATGAATTCTGCAGTGAAGATTTCCGTACAGGATGGGAAAACGGTGCTTGTTTGCTGGAAAATTGCTGTTTGCTGTTTGTATATATAGTTGAAAAAAGTGAAGACAATATTTGAATGGTCCTTTATTTTTTGGATGTATTTACGGCTAACCAGAATAACACTGTTCTGATGTCTACAATTAAACTACACAAGGCTAGAAAATATAACTTACTGTACATGCCAAAGTTAGTATATCAGGCAGGATCCCTCGCGCCATTCGATTTACGTCACGGGAATCGAAAATCTGTGTTCGAGATGAAACTCATTATTTAACACAGCTTTCGAGATATCTGTNCCTCTAGAAAATTGACCGTAGCCTGTGTTTGATGAAGGTGATCAAAGTGTCTGATGATGTAATTGCTGCTAGATAGCCTGAAGTTTTACATGACGTTTCTCATTACGGAATGTTTCTCTGATGACATTTCACAAGATCACGTATGAATGGGTAATTCAGTTTCGATTGCCCAAAGAAGAATGACAGTGACCGAGGTAGACGAACGAAAGTGTCTATTGCCGTAGAGAGAATCAAGTTTATGTAGACAGCAGACATATGCTCC
>UZAN01044906.1:0-30406 GCA_900618425.1 Echinostoma caproni
AAAGATGTGTGTGTGTTTGTGTGTCACCAAAGTGCCAGTTGGCTCCCATCCGAGCTGATCAGAACTACCGATTGCAGTCATTTTATTCAGTGTTTATTTCACCGATCACTTGCTTGCGATCCTCTCAATCAAGTGGATGTTCACTGCCTGCATTTCACCACAAACAACTAACATTTGTCGTATTCGCAAAAGATGAGTGAAAATGTGCTGTTTTTTTCTGATTATCGATCGCCAAATGAACTTACTGATTCGCACCTTCAGTCTCAATGTCTCATATAAGGTCTTGCTATCTGACCTATCGTACCAGGAGAACAGAACTGCGGAAAGCAGTTTAGGCCGATGGGGAATAACCTGCCAATAGGATGTCTGATACAACGCACAAGAGAACCTATGTTTTGATCAATCTGTTGCCAGCAAAAGAAACACCTTTTTTACGTATTATTGTGAAATATCACATCGACAATCTCATAACTCCATCACCGAAATTCAATTCATAATTAGGTAAAATGTGTTGTCCAACGGGAAAAAAAATTTTTGGCACTTTTTTCACAGTTTGAACATCACGGCTGGTAATAAACAATAATGCTTGCATATTTTAGTCATAGCTGGTCACATTGTTCATGCTATGCTGTCAACGGGAGTTGGTGGCATTCGAGGTTGTTTCACAAAAACGACATCTGTCACTTTATTAAGGAGGCAAAGGGGAAACAGGTGTTTGCATCTGGTTTAATGGTCTCAAAATATTAACAGGCAAATTTACGGTCAACACCCTCCGAAGCGTGCCACACACCACTCTCCTCCCGTATCACTGGATTAGTGACACCGTAATTTCTATGACGGTTATATAAACTCGTGTTTAGTTTAGCAAATTCTCTAACTCGTAAGTTGATAGCGGTGTATGTTCACATGTTGATGCGGCCTTCACCGCCGGTCTTCAGAACTGCAAATAGTCCAAGTTTTTCACTGGTTAGGTAATTATACTTTTCCACAAACGAAAAAAACAAATTCGAATAACCACACGTGATATATGGATTGAGAGAATAAAGTTGTTTCGCTGGCCTGCTCGTCCGGGTCCGTGGAGATTACAAGTGCACATAATAATGTAAAATGTCACATTTTGAGTATCGATCGGCTTTCCTGGCCGCAGTGAAACGAACACACAATCGCGACTGTGTAGGTACCAAAGACTGCACTGAAATATATATATATATATATAATGTCCGCAGAATGCTTGCAATTGAATATGGAAAGCTGAATCACGCCTCGTTGGAAATATTATTGCATTTGTTTCGAGCAGTATCACAGTTATGAAACAACAAATCAAATTGCATGGTGTCGTAATGGTGAGTATGGCCCAATGCTTCGATGATAGGTGTAAAACGGTTCACCGGAATGGTATGTGGGAGTTACTCCCAAGATATTGATATCACAACATAGAGCCCACAGCACTTGATCATACGAACGTAGGCTCGAATATGTACGACGGGATTTCACAGGGAGATTCCGAATAAACAGGGAGCGCGAAATTTGATCGGCCAAGCGTGAAAACAATGTGCCATTGGTGCGTATTCATAACTCAAGCGTTCCTACATGTCAGCATATTTTTAATGATATCGTTCTTTTGCTTACTTCCAATTTGCGGCTGTAAATGACCTGTTTGATTATAGCAATCAACATGACCTCAATAACGTGGCAGAAATATGAGTGGTGTTTGAAAACAAAAGAGGAAAACTGATCTACATACGCTAGACCACTCACTGTCAGTTAATGTCCGTACAGATACACTGTTATATGTTAGAATTCCCATAAATAAATCTCATTGCCATAGAGTTGTAGTATTAGAGTAGTCGTTCACTCCTTACAATGCCGGTTAGGTTCAAAAACCTGTCGCATTCAAGCTTGTCCGTACGGAAAACACGAAGTATGTTTGGACACATGTACACTCGCTAATTAGTACAGTGGACAACTAACTGTTTCCACTCCAAAATCCTCCAAGTGCACTGTTTTACCCCACGATTCCACCTTATTCCTTGCTTTGAATATGTCATAACTAGTATAAAACGACATCCATCAAGTACACCGACTCTTCGAGTGCAAAGGTCTTCAGTTCGCTTACAAACCACAATAGTACCATGTGAAGGCGTTTCCTCATGTGTCCACTACCAAGACGTCTTTGGTTTACTTCGTGAAATCTACACGATATGTTTCCACACATACATTACAACGAATAATTCAAGAAGAACTACATTAACTATATTGATTGATCTAAGCTTTTGATAGCAATTATTCAAATTGATACACATTTGGCGAATGGCTCCTCCTTTTTCATTCACTGCACAGTTAATAAATTGACTATGAGAAGTCGTATAGCTTTCATAAGCTAACAAATAATGTAGTTTCAAGACGCGAACTCAACATCCATCCGTCCGGAGAAAACGAACATAATCCTTAGAAAAAATAAACTATGGATCTTGTGATGTACGTCTCATTCAGTATCAGCATTTCAGTATCAACATGCATGTTTGCTACAGTTGCGCACTATACACGATAGCACACTACTCGCAGTTAAATTCCGGTGATTAGGTACCAGCACACACAGCCTTGTGGATTGAAGGATCTACAAGAACGTGTTCGGCAGTCAAGTTCAGGAATAAAAGAAACTCACCTTAACGAAAGTATGTTTGACAAAGGATCATCTGAAAATTCAGTTCGCTAAAACATCCGTCAAATTCGTAGACTATTGCCACAGCGTGTAACACATTACTTCGGGTTATGTACGGAATCGATAGATGGTCTGGGCCTATTCCCATTTAAACAGTCACGTGAAAACTGTCATTTAAAATTCTGTAAAATAATATCTATTAGGCCTTTTCCGTCTATTAAAACGACTGAGCGATGAAACGTTACCTCAGTTTCCCTCATGTTTCAGAATGTGTGCAAAGCAGAAAAACAAGATACAGTTGCAAAAGAAGTTTGAGTGTCTGCGCTGTGATTGCTTAGATAAGTGAATAAGATGGTTCTGTTCACCGATCTCTTCCGCAAGAAGATTTGGTCGGGACAGTACATTCACTTCCACAGTTCCTCATCAAGGAAGGCAACAGAGCCCCGGTTCGAACGTTGTTCCAAAGAGGGAGAAAATATGCATGGAGGACAAAATATTAAAATATAAGAATAATATTTATGGCGTTTTACCGGAAAATGAATACCCGGAATCTTTTGTTCGTTTTAATATTCAGACGCGAATTCAGACTCAAGCAAATATACTTCAGGTGTTCAAAAAGAATATCCACATAAAGGAAAGGGAACAATGCAGCTTATCACAGAGCGAATGAAAACAATTTACAAAGAACCTACTGCGTTGTCATATTATACCTCCATCCGATCACATGGTATCTCTCCCTCTCCCATTCAAATATCGGAAGGTAGTCGAGTCTACCTCCCATTGTATTAACACCGTCTGCTGCAGCTATAACGAAGTATGTATTGATAGTTTAGTATTTGTGAGTAGTGGTGTGAGAAAATAATATATTGGTAGAACCGACCGATCACTGCGAACTAGAATAGCCAAACACATCCACCAGTACGTGCATGATTCAAGGACAACCTAAAGCACAGATTCTGACTACATCACTTACACCGACCACGGCCATCGCACGCCACTTGGTCGAAAACAGTTTCAAGGTAGATCTTTGGAACGCCTTTCTTGTTTCCGTACGTCATCGTGATAAACACCAACTGAGGATATTTGAGGCATTATCAATCGCTCACTAGAAACTCACGCTGTGTCCAAACGTGCATGGACTTTACCCTTGGCTTTCCCTGGTTATAACAAATCATGTGCATCATGTAAATACACACATATTAAGCCAACACAAACACACAACTACATCTAATTCAACTACATTTAATTATTCAATCCTCAAATGATCATCTTTTATCCATCGAATGTTTCTCTAGCAAACCAGATAAAATCGCCAAAGTTCTTGCTAAATGCATGTGGTGTGTACAATCAGTGTCACTTGCGTTGGGAGCTTGTCGAATTGGCACAACCTTAGAAATATATCTGTAATTCTCCGTTTGAATTCTTTGATTTATGAATACAAATAACCAATAATTGAATACGAGCACTGGCCAACACCAGTTCCGTACTTAACTTGGTATAATCGGTAATTTATTTTAGTACATTGGGGTATTTGGATTGTTTCAAACATTGAAGCAATCCGACGGAGTACATACGAGAACGGAACCTGACAAACACGTCAGTTTCCAGTGTTTCCTAATTATATCATTAAAATACAATGTGGATGACCAGTAACATTAAGATTTACAAGTAATAAGGAAAATTAATTGGAGTATTCAGCAGTTTGTATCATAATTGATCCCCGTTTACCATTTACTATGAAGATTCATGAAGGGTTACTTGACAGCAATCCAGCCATTTCAGCTTGATTAAATGCACAATTTATTTTCTGAGTCCACAGATGAGGGTTGTGAAGAGGAATACTAACTGCTGAAATGCGAAACTACAAGTGTCCAAACCGTACCACTTTAACTCTAAACAAGTCGCAGCACATTTTGGTCGCGTTTATCATATCAGTGGTGCCGATAGTTTTGAAACGATCCTCCTTGTTATACACTGAATTACTACACTTCTCAACCCATCAAGTTGATGCTCACGGCTGCGCTAGGACCGGCGCCTGGTTGATTGTTTGCTTCATTTTACATCGCGAGTTTCAAATTCCGATGAACGTCATTGAAACTGTCCAGTATTTTTGTTAGTGCTTTGCAGTATCGGTCATGCAGAAAATGCCGTCCACGTACGTTTGTAAGTCATGCACTATCAATTGTGTGTTTAAAGCGGGCCATTCTCCATTTTGAACATAAAAACCAATAAACAAGGGCTATAGCGGGAACCCCATTGTGACCGTCGTTCTGGTGATAGAGTAGCCCATTGAACTTGAATTGGACATTTTGAGTACAGAAGAATAACAATAGTTTCAGGGCTTTTGTCGGTAGGCCTGTTCGATGATTGGAACATTCGTGAACAGAGAAGTGGCGTACAGTGGCAAGGTGTGACAGGCCTTTATATTCAGGCCAGTTATGGCTCTAAGGAGATCAATGGTATCCCTAAGGCTTTGCTACGTTCATGTCACTTTCATCGATTCCAGAAGACGCAACAGCCATTTAGCTACCGCATGTTAAGGAGAGTTGTACATATCCAGGATTGTCCGGGGGGAACTCCACGTATATCTACTTTGGGCAGGCCAAACGACAGTAGAAACATAGCTTATGTTTGACGAACCCGTTCAAAAGTGGTGATGTATATAGAGCCCTGTAATTTTAGTTTTCTTGCTGTGGCTAAAAGAACCTTCTGTCATTGGGGTGTTTTGTCACTTTCGTTGGACGTGTTTTGAACTTCGATTCATTATTCACAATTATCAAGCTAACTTCTTCACGGAATCTTATTAACTAACTGAGGTGATACCGGATCTCTCGTCCGGGTTCGTAATATTAACCACTGTGTTCCCTCGTAAAACTCACTTAAAGTTTGAGACGTTGATCTTGTTGTTGATCTGTTAGTCGATGAGTTGGTGCTCTGATATCAAAAACGTGTGTTCACCAGAGTAGATGTAAGCTGTTCCGCCTTCACTCAAATGAGGAACACACGCATAACATTTTAAATTTCGATTTGCATATCTGATTGCTTGCATTGTCACAACGAACAGCAGAAATGTAGCCCCAAGGATAATACTTCTGTCAACGTTCTGTCCGGATTTACTTCAGAAAAAATGTATACAAATCCATCTGGCTTCGTTGGGAACTCACTCGGCGGTTATGAAGGAATGAGGCATTTCATGAGAAGTGCATGAATCCGTTCCATCTAGACGTGCTTGATTCCATTGAATGTATTTCTCACATGCAACATTTCGATCGTTTGCGAATTGAATTCCATCTCTTTATCAGTATATGTGGATGAGACGGGTGGCAAACTCAAAAACCGAAAAACTTTATTTCAAACATACACAATATGCCAACCACGGGGTTCAGGGAGTCATGAAAGAAACTCGATCCATACTATGCAGTACTTTTCATCGGATGATCTGCTGACATTTTTCAGGGAAAGTTTAATGTTCGATACACTGATAAAATACTGGATGGAATTTATAGCTATTTCGATAGAATACAGATTACAGACGATAGAGCAATAGTCACATTCCATTCAGGGTTCCCCGTTAGAACCGAAAGTGAAGCAATGAGTAGTGAATACGCGGTCTTTGAAAAGTAAGCAGCCGTTTTGAGAAAAAAAGCTGTTCAAATTTAGAATTCTGTCACTTGGCATTCAGTGTATGTGTAGCGTAGTCATAAAATATCGACGCACACAGTTCGACTACTCGCTTATTAAGAGTAGGAGTACAACAAAATATCAAATTTGTCTCTATAATTTTTAAACTGCAAATGTATCTGCCGTAAAGCCAAGTGAATCCAACCAGCTGCATGTCGCTGGGAACAGGGCATTATGATGGATGTTTTCGCCATTAAACGTCACGTCATGAACCGTTTCGGTCGAAACCCCGTCCATTCCAAAATGACCTAATTCTACGTGATCAAACGAAATAGTCTTGCCTTGGATTATCGAGTGTGGATGGGAGTTCCGGTGGGGTTTGTTGTGCTGTTATTCCCCAATCTTAAACGTCCGTAATAACAGATCAAATGTGCTTCATGCACGGCAAACGCTGTCAGACTTCATTAAGATCAGATCGTGATCTTTGAAACTGCCCACTGTCTCTCCACCCACAGTGTGTGGAAATGGGAGCATTGAATTCATACAAGTGAACTGCTTGTTTCAGTCCGTGATACAATGAACTTTATTTTACGTTCGTTGTAAACGTGTCCCTCTCCACGAAAATAGTCATTGACCCCTAATGTGTTCGTGACTATACCTCATGGAATACACAGACCATTACTGAATACGTTTTTGATATTTCTAGTGTCTCATAGGCATCCGAAATGGGCATCGCCTCCATTGGAACATAATGCGAAATTGATATCATGAAACCACCATGGTCACCAGATAAAGAATACTCTGTCTAGTATGAGTAGCAAACTTTGGAACTCCTGAGAAACTCAGGAGAATGAAAACAATTTCAATGACAATTGTTTTGAGCCAGAGAGCGATGATTCCCAGTGATCCCAAATTGCTATGATTTACACCTGAGAAGTATCCAAGACAGCGTAAATGTAATCGGAGATATAGCGAAACTGAGTGATTCGCAGTGCGAGACATTATGTGGGAACATTGCTTTCGCCCACAAATTTCCGTATCATCGTACACAATTGAAAACTCAAATGTATTTCCAGAATGAGGACCAGGCTGCACGAGTATGATGAGTACCTGCATAGTGTCAAGCATATTCTTTAGATGAAATTTACTTTCAATCGTGGATACGTATTTTCCGTCCGTTGCGATTGAGTGCATTTGATAATACATGTCGTAGGTGTTTAATTCACGCGATTTGGACACTGACATGGGAAGGATTGACTACAGATTGACTCATCGAATGCTGCATGTATATCATTTTCAATGTGATAGTAATAACAAAAGTACTAACAAAATGGGGGTTAGTAGTTAAGAACTCGGGCAAACTGAAAGGTGGTAAAATCAATGGAAGCTAATTGCCTGAGTAATTATGAGCAAAAAGCTCACGTTTTCCATTGAGATCCGTTCCATCCATGGATCACGTGTGATTATTCGCTTTTTGTCGCTTATCATTATAGGTTTGTTAATCACAGTCATGAAATATTGTCGTTCACCATTAAAGTACTCACAGTATTCAGAGTGTAATTATTAAAGTGCCCAAGTTTTCACTAGATAATTTACGAAGTCCGAAATGGAAAACGATTATTCTCAAATATCCTGTGTTAATTTACAAATTCATTGATGATGAAATTTTAAAAAATGATGATCACAACACACGCGTTTATTTGCATAGAGAATGTAGATTTTGAATCGTTTCAGTAGAATACAATAAGACCGGCGAAAGACACGTAGAAATATAAGGAACATAAATACTAGATGACAAGGGTCACCTTCAACTACTGTGTACACCACGGTAATCATGATTTTCTCATTGTAAACTCGTTAAGCATAATGTTGTAAAATTGTTTTGAAAGCATTTGATTAAAATAACTTCAATCCGGCTTTATCTAACGCTAAACAATTCGGTAGTTCGATCAGCTCGGATGGGAGCCAACTGGCACTTTGGTGACACACAAACACACACACATCTTTCGTGTAAAAGATTCGGATTTCAAACCCCGGGTGGATTGTATCAATGACGAGCTGGCAAAAAGGATTGTATTGGATACGCATTCTCAACCTTTGTGTGTAATGGTGAGTGATGTCTGATAGAATATTTTTTTAGACTTTTTTGCAAGAGGTAAAATGTTTCCCGGCGATAAAGTTAAGCAAGTGCAAACATGGAATAACGCTTGAGCGCGAAATAAGTATAATAAGTTGGTGTCGAATTGCTTAATCTTCAACTCCAAGAATAAAAAGTAAAACTGGAGAGCAGTAGAGAAGATGAGTAACAACCAAATAATATACAAGTCGAATGAGTAAATACAGTGGAACTTCTAAAGAAACATGCTATCTATGCTGTCTAAGTAGGTGAAACATTGCGCCACACTTAATCCTTGACCATCAAGCATCAGTGCTGGGGTAGATGACACCCAGATTTGTAGCATCAATTTGCACTCTGAAGGTGTAAAGAGCATTCCGATAGGAGTTAGATAACTTGAACGTCTGTAAGGGCGCTTTTAGCCTCCTCCATACATTTGAACAGCGTACTCTAAATCGCACAACTTTTCTTCAGCTAACCATTCAATACCTACGTTTTGGAAACCACTTAATGCGTTCTCTAGTAATTCATCTATGACGAAAGTGAAAAGGACTGAGGAAAAAAGGGCACCCCGGCGCAATAGGGCACGAACATCGCTCCTGATTTCGAACGATTTACTTAGCCCACTGTAGATCCTTACACCATCAGACGTATGTAGGTACAGTGATCGCAATGAATTTACATACTTTTGCGGCATTTCTTTGCAAAGCAGCGACCTAATAAGACATTCACGGTGAACTAAATCGAAGACATATTTAGTTCCAGTAACTCTGCCATTGTTGGCTGACGATGTGTGTGACGCAATTTGGGGACTTGACGCACAGTGAAAGTTTGGCGGATGCAGCCGCGACCAGGTCGGAATCCGGTTTAATGTTCGCAGATATTTTTTTTCCGTTAGGGTGCTAGGCGGTGAAGTATCACAGAAGTGGATACTTTGTGATCTCAGAACACAAGTCCGAAGGCGAACAATTGTTTTCGAATGATTCATGATCGTGCCTGTACAGATCATATAAGGGTTTGTTGTTAGTGGGGACACATTTCCACGCTGGGTCAAGGGTCATTTGGGATGACGAGAGGAGAGGGGAGGGGTAAGCTCTATGTGCCTGTGTTCGGGTGAGAATGATTGCGATTGGAGTGGTGGTGGTGATGGTGATGTTGATGATCAATTTTGGGCCAGGGTAAGTGGAGAGCTTGAACCAGTCGCTTTTGTGCACATAGTTTTGGTGCGAATAGGTGAATGCCTATCGCCTCTGCGGTGGCTAGTGTATGTAAGCGCACCGCTTTGGAAGGGTTGGGGGGGCCACGATAGATTACGTTGAAAGCCGATTCCGGTCTAATTTGATGACCTGTATCTACTAGGTGACCACGAATGGCACTTCCTATGCTTCCTGTTCCTCCTTGTTATAACCAACGTGGGCAGTGCTCCTTCATCCGTTGGGCTAGTTGCCTCGCCGTGCGGCCAAAGTACGTTGCATTACAAACGCACCGGAAAGAGTAGATAACCATGAAAGTGGCCAGCGTAGGCAGTCTATCTTTGTGGCTAGTTCGGATGATGGGCGAGCCTGTGAACACACACGATAAGCGAGCTGCGTTGTAGGTCCGTTTCACTGTACGCGTTAGACGTTTGTTCAAGAGGTCTGATATAGCATCTCTTTGAAAAGGTAGACGAATGAATAGCTCTTTCTTTTGGGCCTCATGAACTTGTTCGGATTGTCGCCTTTCCTGAAACTTTCTCTCAATGAACCGTTCAGGATAACCATTTTCTCTGGGGACGTCCTTAATTTTTGTTAATTCCTCATCTATCACATTATCAGAGCAGATCTTTCGTGCTCGTGATGTGAGACTCTGAATTAAGTTTCTTTTCTGTCTGAGTGGGACGAAGCTGTAAAAGTGGCTGTTTTGTGGGTGTATTGTGATCATCGGAGCTAAACGAATCACGCAGTCTTTGCGTGATCCTGTGTTCATTATCAACGATCCACCCCAGGATACGCTAGTCTGACCAAATCCTGCGAAGTAAGCCGGTAACTGTATCGCCAATAGGATCATCAACAGCCTTGAAAATAATAGGGAAAGGACCATCAGGTCCCGCAGCCATTCCGATCATTATTGACTGACTGATGGGGGCTCGCATGTCACCAACCATGAAGTTTGCTAGAACGATCGCGTTAGCACTGGACCAATTGAACTGTTCACTAAAATAATCTGTCCAGCGATCAAGCAGTTCTTCTTCGTTGTGGATAATCTGACCACGTTTATCGCAAATGGTCCCAATGACCGGCATGCGACAACCTCCGGTGCTGCGTATAAGATACAACAGACTTTGTCCTTTCCTCGATGCAGAATCTAACTCCATTTCACTAGCTGTTTTGGCCCACCGATTTGGGCCACATTTATTAATGCTATTCCGGGGGCTTTGCAGGCGACACCGGTTCCTATGGTGATCATCCCAGATTAGAGAGATTCAATTTATTCGGCAAACTCCGGACTCAGGTCCCACAAGCGAAATTTGCTGCTGAGTGCGTCGTAAATCTAATATGATTCCACTGTTTGTCTGCTCCACTATGTCGCGGTTCTCCTAGCTCCTGTCCCAGCTTCTCCTCAAAACCTGCTCAGACAGATGCATCGAGCAAACGATGATGAGCGAATTGAGGAGGCGATTTCTGCCGACGAACAATGAGTCGAAAGTAAAGCGCCACAGAAATAATGCATGGTCCGACTCAACGCAGATGATCCAATAAGATCCGAAATTTTGTACTGAACCATGCCAACGGTAGCTTACAGATATGCGCTCGATTTGGGTAAACTTTCCTGTCCAACTAGAGCACCATACAGCCTTTCGACGAGAGCTGTATCGAAAGTTGGTGATATATGAGAAAAACAGATGATATGCGCAGAACAGAAGTAATCGATCATCGTTGTCTGTTCTCTGGGAGGGGAGGGCTAAGTATCATCCTAGACAGGCTTCGGATGCGCTGAGTTTTCCAACCTACGCGTTATACTCAGCTGTTAGCACTATAAAATTAAAGCAGAGGCTTTCCCAAATAAGTTCGACGAGCTTGTTGTAAAATTACTCTTTTTGTGCAGCGTGACTGCAGTTGGTTGGTGCATATGTAAAACTGATGAAAACTAACTGAATCCTGGAGCCTTATTGCGCACGAACGACCATTGGCGGGTATCCAATCTATCATGGAAGCTTCAGATTTATCGTATAGTACGATTCCTACACCATGCAGATCCAGTGAGCCGGCTTCGTCGTTTTCTGATGCGCGAAAGAAATGCCTCAAGAGCAGACCCGGCGCATTCAGATGGCTTATCCTACTCGGATCCTGAAATCGTGGATCCGATACACAACAGAAATCTATTTCATTGTACTTCACTAATGACTCACCTGCATGAGAGTCCTTACTTTGAAGCCCCCAGATTGACAGGTTGATGAGGAATCAGAATATGCACTTTATTTACTGGAATACTATTTACGGTGCTGTTCGTCAACAAGCTTTGACACCTGATGAGCAATTTCTCTGATGAAATGTTACGAGTTTGAAGAACGGGTAAAGGAAGAGAGCTGGGTATTGAACACACAGATTTGAACAAAGGTTGGGTTTGACCGATTGATCGATTGATTGACTGAATGCTTGAATTCAGGCTTGATGGCACTCAGATGTAGTGCGACGTGTGAGCCTGTGTTGGCCTTCCTTCCTTCCTCCCTAAGCGTTTGCTGCCCATTCTATGAACCCGCTACTTAATTGACGTTTACAATAAACGTATCGCGGAATTCACTGGGTCTCTATCTAGTTACTTAACCTCAGACAAAACGTAATAAGTGTATAGCTGTCCTTTGTTATTTGTTGATGCTCAAGCTGTTGAGCTTGTCGTCAATGTCGCAGTCTTGGACCTTCATATCGGGGATTAAAATCGCACCATCACTGCCAGTCAGCATTGGTTCTAAACAAGCACAGTGTCAGGCCTTCCCTATTCTAACACAGTCTCATTTTTTTCTTCACTATAAATCCTAGAGGTGTACGAACCACACTCATCCACACCTTGGCTTTGCCAATGATCACCGGCTCCATTGGGTATTGGAGTGCATTGGACGTTTGACCCCGTCCAAAGAACACTGATCCCAATGGTTTGTTTCCACATCGCCCCGCTGCCTTGCAGGTCAAACTTTGACCATTCCAAGGCTCCGATTGTGAATTTCTCGAAAAAATGCTTTCAAAAATATTAGCTGACCTAGTTCTGGGCAACCTGGCAGTGATACTTTCACATGCAAATCGTGGAATGCTTTTCTTTTTTTATAAGGATTCTTGTGATATGATTCGTTTGGCAGGCCGTCTGGGTCCAGGTGTGTGCGAAATAGAAACACAGCCCCATGACTTCGGTTGCTGATGATCATGAATGAACCATTAATGTGCTTTTCTGTGGAGCTTACGGATTCTACTTCCCATTACAAGTGATGTGCATTGAAAAGAACTAAATATCAGCAATGTTCTAGTGGCGCGCCACAAAGCATTTCCTTTTTGATCGACTCCAAACGGATTCTGCATGCGCTGGGGCGATGCTCGCTCTGCTGGTTCACTTGCTACACTTGTTTTCTCGTTGTGAGTTCCTATTTGACTCTGAAAAAGGTGGGCGGTGCCTATCGCGAAATGTTGATGATCCGGAACTGTGTTTATTTGCGAGTGCATGACAACTATACCTCTTTCAGACAAGTCCATCACTCATGGTACGTGCTCGAAAGAACTGTGTCATTTCGTGTTTAGTTCGTTTTGGTGGGCGATCCAATGCCACTTGGAAGTTACCTTAGTTTTTTAACAAGAGCCTCTCATATGATAACTATATTTGAAGTGAAGTACTTCGTTGTGTTAAATTTAGGAAGAGGAACGGTGGGTTCCACAGAACTATCACGTTTTTGGGCACGTTCAATGTATAACACTCCTGATGTACCCAGTAGAAAGAACACCGTTGGAGTCAGCTAAATGTGACCGCTCTGAAGGATGTGCTTTGTGTGTTGAGAGAAGTGTTATACACAGTTAAAACACGAAAACGTTGTCAGCACCCGACCCTGCCATCTAAAGCCTGGTCATCAAAGATTATGATGATCTTCCTAGTGTACCATCCTAAGATCCTAAAGGTGCCTGCGAGTTCATAACCCTTTGTGGATCTTATGCCCAATACATTTCGATGCCCAGTCGAGCCAGTGACCGTTATTCCAAGCTGCGGGTGAGTGTGGTTTGTTCGCTTCCTCCAGTTTAGTTTGGAATCAGTGATCTTAGCCGACTCTCCTGAGTGAACTGCCAGGGGTTCACCAACCCGGTTATAGCCTCGGATGTCGGTTATGGTGCTCCATCTTACTTGAGTCGTTTACAGTGCGGCCAAGTACACTAACACCAACCGATTCCACTGTCTAATGCACACTCACTCTGGAAATTGAACGTACAAGGATAGTTCATGCTATGTGTCTTACCCAAACAACAATAAAATAATTGTGAACGAGTATCTGAATAAACTGTATCAGATTGGAATGGATGACCACAATGTAAAGATCAACTCATATTCTTTCCGAATAGTCTGTGAGTGTGGTTAGGATATTCCCCCTCTCTGTTTCGAAACTTTCCTGATCAAAGCTGTCAGCCATTGCAAGATGGACTGAGCGGACGACGACGAAACAGATATAGTCTGGCTAAACTGATGAGGTTTGAGTTTTCTAGACTCGTGCGAACAAATCAGCAGTCTCGATTCACCTAAATTCTTCGGCAGGAAAGGCGTGGTTTCTGCGCATTACACATTAGAAACGATGGAGCAATATTCGCACCTGCTTCAAGCTAATTCTCACTGCTCCATTTTCCAAACAGTTTATGAGATTCGTCTTCACAGTGAATCTTAAAGATACAAAAATAAATGTTCTACCCATTCTACGTTGCCTTTCTGTGAACTGTACCACCTGATGGAACCGTCATCACAAGACGTTGGGCAACATCGAAATAACCTAGATGATTGTTTGCTTAATTTTTCATTGTGAATTTCAAATTCCGTATTGCAGCATTGTAGGTGTTTACCATATATTCGTAGTCTGTTGTAGAATTTGGCATTCATGAAATATAGCTAACGTAACGCTTGTGCAATTGAATCCACCGTACCTTCTAGTGAATTCGTTGAAAATTCATATGTATCCAACCAACTACATTCCAGTGGAAACCTACAAGATGTATGTTTTTTTCGGCCGGCAAACTCCACCGATTGGACCGTGTCTGTCTAAAACCCGTCCAGTTCGAATAAACCTACTTCTCATAAAAAAACTACAAGTCACACAAAAAGCTCTTTGTCAGAATCAGATCACAAGTCTTGGGCGAGCGTTTTCTGTGCATTAGTTTTCAGTTCAGTAAAATAAAATTTATGTGAGGGGTTTCGTTTGGGTCAAACAGTCGCGTTCAAAAATTGTAGCAAAGGGGCGGATTAGCAATATATTTATTGTATCTTTGTATACTCGATAAAACGAAGTAAAACTGAAAAAAATGAGAAAAAATGACAAAGTTGGTTGGTAGAATGTTAATGCTTACCAAGAATACTTTTCGTGCCGAAACTGTATATAAAACCGTACGCCATCGAAGGAAACAAGCCCAACAGGTTTTCTGAAATGACTGCTTCTTGGAAATTCATTGCTGTGATATTCTTCTTTTGAAGGTAACCTGTGTGATGAACATTCTTCATATGGTATCGAGTCTATCTAATGTAGCCCTGATCAAACGGGGCAGTCTTTTGTGAACCAGCGTAATGCCGCTTTATCGTTATACTTTATGAATGGCTTGATACTCGGAAATCGACCTACAATTCATTATATCATTCACCAAGACCCTTAGATAACAATATATAGGTTCATTGGCTTGTAACATCGCGTTACGGAACCAACCTTATTTGAAGCAGACCGGGTATCTTCAACCCTGAACTCAGTGCTGTCAGTTTCACCTCTCCATTGACCACGGCGTAATGAATTTCGATGAAATCAGCTACCTCAATTTGGAAACCCGGAGAGATCATTATTTGAGATATCATAGACCACAACAAATATAAATGCCGAAGAATGTTGCGAGCTATTTTCGGGATGGGAGAGCTCCACGTATTATCATATCGAAATAAAATTTGCGGCGAAAGGCATCAATAATTTTTCCAAATTAAAACATTCGCAAAAGAACCAATAAATGAATGGATAAAATGGATATTTCTTGACACGTGAACAAAACATGTACAAATATCGGACCCTGGAATAATTATGCCTTTCTTCGCAATCAGTTTACCAAGTTGGGTTAAGATGAATAACACATGTAACAAAAATTAATTTCCAATATAAAAATATCTTGTCAACATTTAAAATATGGAAGAAAGATTAGATACCTGATTAGGTGTTTCAACTGCCGCGCTAGGCGCAGTAGACTTTGACAAGTCCCAGTTCTGTCAACTCTTTTTGCAGAATCACACACTTCGGTAAAATTCCATGCATACTCCGTTGAAAACCATAACTATCACTGAATTTGTGAATTTTGACAACGAAACGGTAAACAAAACTAATCGAATACGAGCAGGGATCCCACATTAGACGCAGACGGCCTAAATCCGTGATTAATCGTCTAATTATGTGGACTTGAAAACATAGTTCATGGTTACACCCCGCCAGATTGTGCGCGTGATATATCGGCAACAATGCACGCGTGCATTCATTCGAGTCCCTCGATAACCCACTGGGTAAAGTCCATCGAGGTCGAGTTTCCCTCGAATAACAGCGACCCTATTGCACCAAATGTAACCGGCTACATATTTCTGGCATTAAATGACACACACTAAAAGATAGTTATCATGTACGAGCTGATGGGTTTAATTATTGCAGGAAGATTTTATCTTCAAGTAATTCACCACACACGTCACAGATGACTCCGTCTAGCGCAAGGGAAATAAAACCAAATCTTTTTTGATTACTTTGACTAATCTGGAATAAACTTCGACAGTTGATAATTTCTACTGTTTGCACAACAAACAAAAGCAGACAGTCGATATGCTAAAGGCAGTTTATCGGTTTTGCATGATCGTTTGATTTTATCAATGCGTGAACTGTCTGCAATAATTTGACTTCAATCAGCACGTCGCCTAGAAAACTTGATCTACCCACGGACCGCTTCCGTTTGTAATTGTTCACAAACGCAAAGCGTTCGCTGCTCATAGTTTAGGAAATGAAACAGGTAGTGATAATAATGAACTACAGGTATCCATGACCCTACAAACGAACATAACCCTGCACAAGTTCCTCCATGAGGTCATAAGTTTAGATGACTAAAGTATTCTATCCGCTGTATCTCCAATATTGATCTGCCATTTTCTATTTCGTGGTAGCAACTGATGATTTCATTAGGAATCCGGGATACAGGTTGCAAAGGGGCATCCGCGATTCCACTGTATATTCGATAATAGAGAATTTTGTGTGGCACTGCTGACAACATTAGGCGGCATTTTTTACGGCTGAATGTTACCTCGAAAGAATGTGGAAATGAGCTACATATCATGACAATAGCAAGCAGTGACATTTTTCTACTTTGAACTGAGGTGTCTTGTTAAAGACACAATCCTTTACACATTATTACGCAACTGCTCCGTAGACACTACGGTCTTCCGGATTATATTTCTCTCACTCTGAACCAGTTCGGTTTTTTAAACTTTTACATTTTGCACGAATATTCTTGTTCAGTTCACTTCACTATCGAGCTACATCGATCAATTCTCTAAATTATCCGATCTACAGAGAGATCAAAGAGGATGTACGAGCGGTTTACCACAGCCAAATGCACCGAAAATGTTATCCGCACTCAAACATCGACTGTGCCATTTATAATACGGGATGCCCGCGGAATGCGATCGGTTGAATTCGCTTGACGTTACGAAAGATTCACTTGGAAAAATAGAGATAAATTTGATATTTCTGCATTTGCACTCTTACTACTCTGAGAAGTCTAACTCTGAGCGACAATGCTTCAAGATTACGCTACGCACGCTGAGTGTCAACTGACAGAATTCCAAACAGTTATTTTCACAAATACCGTCTACTGTTTTTCTGTTTTTTCCGCATGCTTGACTGATTAGCTTAGTTAGTTGGGGCACACTGTTGCACCACGTTCTCCACCAGTTTGTTAATAATCCTCACGCTTTTTCCAATGCATCAAATCGAATATCCGTTGAATATTTTCAAACCGCTATTCAATACAAACTTTGTTACATCCACGAATGATTATTACATAAAAAATCAGTACAAATTTTGTTTCCCTCGTCCACTTAAGCCGTGTGTCAAGGGAAAAAGGTAAAGTATTTGAAGTACTCAACATTGTTAACACAATTGGTCCACATTAGTCATTAGGTACGATGTTACATGACTATGCACTTGACCGCGATCCGACCGCGTGAGCCTGAGTGCCTGCACATATCCTGCCATTGTGTAGCCTACGAATGGTTCAGAAATATGCACAAGCATCTACTTAGCACATAACCATTGGGGAAACGCCTCTTGTGATTGCAGCACACATTTGGCCATGCGTTCGGAACATGACAATATACGCACAGTTCGTCTTTGTTCAACCAGCGAGTGCTCCGTGCATATTCTCCCCGCTCTATTGGCCAAACAAAGTATGAGATCCGTCCTCATCGTGATTCCTACAGATACGAAAATGAATGTACCGCCCATTCCACGCCACATTTCTGTACACTGTACCGACTAATGGCTCCGTTCTCACAACGAGTTTGGCAAACATCGAAAAAAGCCATTAGATTGCTTGCTTCATTTTCCATATTCCATTTCGGATTCCGATATGGGGCATTGCATTTCGCAAGCATTTATTAGCGGTCCGCTGTAGAATTGGTCACACGGAACCTATCATCTCTTTACATTTGTACAGTGCTCATTTTCGATCTCTTTTATTTACACCTTTTTCTGTTTTGACCATGAATACATCAGCGTTCAAGGTCTCTGGTGGGAACCTCATTTGTACTTCTTCCATATGATTACAGATATCCTCATTGTACTTAAATTGCACATTGTTATTACGGTAGAATATCATTTTTTCGTTATTTGTCGGTCGGGTTACGTTAGTTTCATTGCCTTTGGTGTACGTACATATACAATCAATAACTTCGCCGATTGAAGGAAAGATGTGACGTCATCGATATTCAAGCAGATCAAGGCGTCACTGAGACCGAGACTATGCGGAGAAAACTGACACACACACCGGTTTCAAAAACATGCCGACCATTTGGCTAACTGCTGTTAAGGAATTTTGCTCATCCGTAGGATAAGCCGGAGAGGAACTGCACTTTCATGTACTCTGATCAACCCATAACACCGCGGAACCTTAGCCCCCGTTGAAGGATCTCCTCGAAAGTGGCGATTCCCATAGATTCCTATTCCGTGCGTTTTCTTATTACGATAGAATGTGCATCCTCTGTGTGTTGTGTCCTGCCAATTTTCGATTCATTATTTTGAATTCTCGAACTACCTTCCTGACATAATATTATTTATCCAGTAAGACACAATGTGATATACACGTGACTCAGTGACTTCTGAAAACACATAATGTTAAACTGAAATGTAAGCATATCTCAGCTTGCCAAATTTATACAAATACAATCGGTACCAAGCGGTACTATTTATCGGAGTACCTGCTTTATATCATACAAGATATGTTAAATCTTCGATCGATCCATATTGTACCTTATGCATTTTATGGTTATTGAGAGGGATCACAGATGCTAGACGATAGATCAGTAATCCCATTTCAATCAAGACGCCACAACTGAACGGAACGCAAAATAATGAGTAATTAATACGGATGCTTTGAAAAGCATAATATACCGTCCTTGAGAAAATAACTGTTCAAATTCGTTCCCATTTAACGTCCGGCTAGCGGTTAAGCTACTCAGAGTAGGCAGAGTGCAGCTACAAAAATACCAAATGCGTGTCTACTAAATACAGACTATATATAAGTCTGTTCCTACATCAATTGAAACAAACCAGCCGCATCCGCTCAGAAACCTAGAGCATGATTGATATATTTCAGTCGTCAAACTTCACCCCATGGACCGCGTCAGAGTAACCCCCGTCCAAACCGAAATAAATCAATTTTCCCTAATCTAACGTTTGTGATAATCGATCAGACAGAATAAATGCGAACGATTTTCTAGAGCGTAAGATGATAGTAAGCACTTGTGTTCGTGCCGATTAAAAAAATTCCGACGTGTGGTAGCCCAAGTCAACCAATTAGGACGTTCTCAAGAAAGACCTCTATTCAGAAGTGAGGAGTTTTGTACACTTGGATGGAAATCAAGTTCTCAACTCTGACAGTTTGTAGCATATTGGAAGTGTATTAAGCCAATAGAACGCCTGCGGGACCANACCATTGTGAAGACAAAGGGGCTGCCATTCATATTTTGCCATCTCATCAAAGGGAAGCGAACTGCCAATGAGTACGTTGCGCTTCTCTGTGTCTGCAATCGTTCCGCCAGACGGGAACGTATTGCGGCGCTTGTGGGAAGGCATACCAATCAAGCGCGACTGTTTTGAGTAGATTCCGATAAGCCATCGTGCACTGCGTCTCTATGGCAGGTAAGAAATTCGCAAACTTAATCAACTTCGTAGTCCAATTCTACAGTTGACGACTGCCCTCATTTAAAAAAACGCAAAATATCTTGTGATGCATTTTAATATCCGGTTCACTTCTATCAAGAAACACTTCTATTAGTCGCCGGTGGTTCATCCATATCTAAAGTTGTTAAAACCCAATTTCAATGATCTTGCTTATTCTACGCGGGCCAGCGTTTAATTAAATTCTGAAATCGTCAAACCCTACCTAAAGACGTTGCGAAAAAACTACACGTGCGGATAATTTACTCCCAAAATCCATTCTCGTTTTGACGAATCATATAACCGAAAATTTAGTTATTGGGTTGCAAATAATATGGAACCAATCAAAGTGCACACACACGCGTATGGAGGAGTTATCAGAAATATTGACAGCCAGCAAAGAAAAAGCACTAGATTGGAAAGCATCGTGAAAACTCACGCGGAGCACATACTCACTCGACCAGCGAGATTAGAGTGACTTGTCAGTAGCCCGTCACTTCTCGTTGACATTAATCGGTTTAGACCCATAGGAATAGTCACCAATCAATTGAAATTTTAATATTCTTCTATATGAACTGTATGCGCGATGACTACCGAACCAATCACTTGGGAAGAGTGGTTTCCGAATTTCGTCTTCGTGAGTTTTAGATTCTGATTTTATATTTTTCATTTAACGTTTTACTACTGATAGTAGTATGCATATGAACGACAATACTCACAGAATTGGCCGGCACAAATTTGGTGTCCCCGTGGGTAGATAACCGAAGTTAAACAAATGTTTGCTGAAAAACTTTGTAGTCTTGATCATTTTTTCTGTTTTAATGAATGTCAATTTCCGTTTTATTTTATGGCGTAAGTCCGTTAGGCTCTGTCGTGTGGATATCAAGACCCATTTGCTGATCTATGAATAAATATACTCATTCTTCCCTGCCTTACTTAGCCGCATCTAGACCGTGCGCGAGAGTATCTATGACAACTGTTTTGGTACGTTGCAGCATCCAGCCAGGGCCAACCCATTGATCAATGCTTCTGGAAAAGGCTAACGGAAAAAAATGGGTAACTTCGATTCACGTATTTCGCCAAACAGACGAGTCATCATAAAAGACGATTTCACGGAAGATTTTTGCGTTTGAGAATAAATAATTGCTAATAGAAAATTATCGCCAAGGTAACACAGGAACGGTCTGGGGGTAATCAAAGTAATCGTCACATTGTGAGGATAACGGAATCGAAATAGGAAGAGTGGTCCGCCAGGTATGGAGAATAAGAGAACGGCACATCAGTGGAACCCCGAAATAGAGAGGGAAACATACTGGTCATCTTCCACGACGTCTGCGGTTTTCATTGATACACATTCATCAAACCCTTCGGTTGAATAAAATTGCACGTCCAGATTTATTTTGGTGCCGAAATGTATAAGAACTATATCCCAGTGAATAAAAACAGCCGAACAAATTATCGTAGATGAATGCTCCTTGAAACGTTTAATTGCTTTCAGATTCCTCGTTTTAGGTTAACTTGTATGACGAAAGTTCTCCAATTAGAATCGGGTCTACCCATTTCATCGCTGATTGCACGGGAGCGTTTTTCATGAAGCAGCGCAGTGCTACTTTATGATGCAAACGATATACGCTATCAAACGCTCGTTCTTCTGAAAGCGTCCTCTGATTCGCTTTAAAATTCAGTAAGACCATCAAAACAATATAGAACGTTATTCATCTCCAAAAACACGTAACAGAACCAATCTTCTTCGAAATAAGATTACCAATATGATTTGAGATTAATAACTAATGTAAGGAAAATTAACTTCCTTTAGAAAATTGTGGTAGCCTGCACCGACGAAGGTATTTTTCAGGTTTTCCAACCGGAGCCTTTGATACAACAGTCTGACCCCCAACCGAGTGCAGGGTAAATCCAATACAGGAGCGTGACCGAAGCACTGGTGTGAGACCTGTGACACGAAACCTTCGGGATTCGAATCAGTTCGATGTACTCTGGTGCGTTTATTTTCTATACACTGATCGGAATTGGTCCTCAATTGCATGTATCCTATAAGAAAAGCGAAAGGTGCACGGGAGAGCACCATATTCGTTATAGCTGTACGCCTCTGATATGGAATAAAACAAGTAACTGAACTAGAAGGGGTTGTCTGAAGTTGTGTAAACACGATTTACAAGGTCAATAGGTGAAATATAGATGAATAATCATTAAGCTTATCGATAATTCTATAGTCGACAGTGAGACCAACTAGTCACGTGACACCACAGCGAGCGAGCTGTGAACAGATTCGAGTTCTCACCACACTCCCCTTAGTTCAAACGAATGAAATCGATCACACCACTGGTGACGCATAAGTTCGGTTGTTGGAGTTGATGATCGGCTTGCGTACTGAAACTCATAGTTGAGTTGAGTACTACAAGTCAGTTTATTAGGTGCTTTAATTTGGGTGCTAAAATCTGAGGGATGTATTTGATTGAAGACACTCATTCAATAATTCATCCCAACATTCACGTCTGTGCATTTTGACCGATTACTCGATCAAAATTCACTTGATAACTAGAAAATGCGAGATCGTAAACCGCCGGGTTCGTACATAAGCGTCCAGAAAGCACACTCGATCAAACGCCACGAACAACAGGGTTCGGGAAGAACAGCCCACCACAGTATTCAAAAGTTGCACCCGTTCAACGCGAAATGAATGCATTGTAACTTCGAGCCCAGTGCGTTGAATTTCATCATTATGGGTAGTTAATTCATCCTTGTGGAGAGAGTTCACATGCTTTTCTCAACATCTGATATTCGCTCCTAAGACCTATGTCTATTTTGTTCGTTATGGGAGACCTGCTTTGCATCTGGTTGGTCATTTCACACTGATTTTGCAATCGCTGTCCGAGAAATAACGGTGACAACGGCCTCTTGACTAAAAAGCTCAAATACCCCGTTTATCTCAAGTTCAGGCAGTTATAAAAGCTACTTATGAAGACTTAATTTAGCTATTTTTTACATATCGCTCGCGGTTTGCGATAGGATCTAGTCAGTAGGATCTGATATCGAGGATCTCTGTAGCAAAACCCTCAGTGGATTGTGGTATATAGCATATCGTTTTTTATAGTAGCGTTCATTGTATTACAAAAATCACAACGGTCAACAAAATGTTCTCTCCCTTCAGATGACAGCACAATCAAGATATGCTAAGAAGACTATGAAATTCCTCTAAACGAGATTTACCACCATATTCTTTGAAATCACAGTCAACATAAATTGACAGTGTCAATGAGAGATTTCCGTGTTTGAAGAACGACTCATATAAATAATATACGAGGACATAGGTAATGCATACAATGAACAGGGAATCATCACAAGTTCCAATTCGAAGTCATTGCATTTTCTGTGGTTGCTATAGGTGGAATACACCCAGACTTGAACAGAAGGGTCACATTCGTATAGCAATTATTTTAGATCAGCAAAGCAGCTGCGCACGAGACCACGTATGGATATGTGTGCAATTCATTAGCTCTCGCCCAAGATCAGAAAAGGTTCACAATTTTGTGGAAAACTACCATTAGTTTTCTGCATTATCAACGTTTCATTCTATCATCATGCAACATAGGGTAGTCTTTCCAAATTCTGAAGTGAACTAGCTAATAGTTTCGGCATCAGCGGGTGCGAAAATGCAAAATAAGAAGACCTGAAGGTGCCTAGGCCGCAAAAATCGGCTTTACCCAGTGAAATTCAAATTACAAATCTTACAACTGGATGTATATAAATTGCATCGGGTTCAGCGACACATGCGTGTTCACAAACGAGGCCTACGTCTTCTAATTTACTCCGTGAACAAGTTCAATAAATCAACGGCCATCATCAACGAATACTGGATATATCAAATACGTGATTACTTGATGCATCTCAGAAACATTCTCTGTCACCCCTTATATGGACATCCGACAACAATGGGTTTGCAGATATTTTGTCTCCCTGAAATACAGCACAAACAAGTAATTTGTTGTGTATATATTGGAAAACTTTACCGTAGATGATTTTACTATCCTGATCACACTGAGTCTCCCAAACATGATAACATTTGTTACCAGGCGCCATCACAAATAGATTGTGGTTCCGCAAATGAACCGCATGATTTAAAACTTGAGAAACGTGCTCCAATGAGCAATCCGGATCATTTTAACTCAAAATTGTGTCCAGCTGCACATAGAAAAGATAAACCGTATACGTTTCCATGATGATGACTCCGATCAGTTGTTCTCCGGAAAATCCTAATCATTGGAATCTTTATTGGGACACAAAGATATGGAAGGACTAATTTGAATCAAATGAGACACATTTTCAAACAAAATTGTTCGTTTGGATCACGTCGGGACAACAAATATAGGTGAGATCCACTCATTGGTTCACAATACTGGTTACTATGTTTCAGATATCCCGCATATATGTCTGAGAATTTCCCTTTGAGTTTAATTGTGGCGCATCCATTATTACACCTACTAGCAGGTAATCTCCTTGTTAATTCAGAACTCCCGAAGTCAGCACATCTGGGAAGAAACGTTTGGTGAGGATGTGTCGGCTTTAGGAGGAATAATGACCGCTCCTATCGAGAAAAAGCAGAGGATTATGATACACTTCACCTGGGATACCCGATCATATATAGTGAATATCGTTGCTCATTGGAGCGTCTTATTATTTTTTGAACGAACAAGTCAGAATGCAAATAACCTGAGAGGAATTACTGTCGTACACTCTCATCGGTCACTTACGCATGGCATCGAACAACAAAAATAAATGAGGCATATTCATTTTTATTTTGAAGGCACTGGAATCATTTATTTGAGTCAGGAGTGAAGCTAAATGTAGCATGTTTCGATTCGATGCGGCTTGGACTAACCCATTGACCTTCGCAATTGATCTTCAGGACTACTTACTGGTAACTGTGATTGGTATGTTGGCATGAAAACTTTGGCTAATTTGATCAACTGAAAGCCTTTTAAAAAATATTTGCTCGCAATAATCCGAGTGAATAAATATATGAGACATTTCGACCGGCGAAATCAACTCATTTATTGGTTTGCAATTTCTCAATTTGATCTGAACGCGCGCAGTCGAATTTTGACGAGGAGCCCGAGAAAGCAGAAAGTTGAAGGATAAGAGAGTAGAAACCGAGCGGAAATCGTGGGAACTTCTGGAATGTTGCGGCAACCTCAAACTATTATGATTTCAGGCTCCGATCAATTGGTCTCCTGAAAACCTTGACGTGTCGCCAGAAACGATTTTGTGTTCCCATGTTAGAACCTTTCTAGTTTCTGTGCCCCCTTTTCCGGAAGGACACCTTTGTGCCATTGATTTTCACACGGTACTGTTCCATAAAATAGAAATTCAATCTTTTTTCTGAAATATGCAGGCTGGTAGAATTACCAATTCTATAAATATTGACGAGGCACTTGTTTCAAGGGGCCCACAATTTTTTCAGATCTTAAAAATATGCATATAACCCGTTCTGAAGGCACTGATTTGCATGGTGTTTGGATAGCTATTAATCACCTGTTTAGTGGTGACAATAAACTTAGAACGGAAACTGTCGATTCCGATGTACTTACTTCCGATACGACACCTCATAATAAACCGTTTATTTCACCCAGCAGTATTTGGAGATTGGACGTGTATCCCACTAGTCGGAGAAATGCAGATTCCTCAAACAGATTGCTTTTTCATCAGTACTGGTATGCCTGCAAACCCGTTAGTAATCCGTCACTTCCGAATACTCAATTTGCCAATGATTGTAGTCGTCTATGTCCTTTTGAACGGAACGTTTTCCGTCCAAATGAGAGGAATCTGCTCAATATACTATTATCTCCAAGAGCTGGAAAACGAGCTTGCTCGTCTATCCGGGTTTTATTATTATTGTGCATCAGTCTTCTGCTAATAGTTTAGGCAGCTGATGAGTTGGCGTTTGATGAGCCCACGCTCAGTATCAAGGTTATATTCAGTGGCAACAGGGGAGTTTAATTTTTTGAAAATGAACTTTTTAGTATGCTGGTGTCACGGATTTAGGCATACTTTAGGTTCGTTCGATTTCCCGGAATGAAACACGAACCGTTTCACCTAATTTTCTGCCATCTATGGATTCTATGAATTCTATAAATCGAATTGACCGGCAACAACAAAGATGTTCTTTGATTGGACGTCCTGCGGATTCCAGGAACATTTACAACACAATCATGCCGTATTCAACATATCAGGTACAATTGAGCCATGATCTGTAACTGAAATGTTGCAAACATTCCCAACAGTGTATCATGTTCCTAGCAAACAAGACTACACATCCTATTGCTCTATTCACTAAACTTATTTTTCTTTTATTCCTCACTATGCAATGTACAGTCTGTAAGACTTTATTTTTCCTCTGGAAACCTAGTTTAAATAACGAGATCATGGTTCGTGTTCGATTAGCAAGCAGAAAATCCGTAAAACGTGTAACACATGTAAACTGTAGATTGACTGAGCATTTTCTTCAATCCACTTGGACATCTACGAGGAAACCCCGCTAGGAGAGACAATATACTCTCGCCTTTTATTTGTCGTATTTCAGGGCTTGATATTAAAACCGTATCAATTATTTTACCAGTGGTTGAGCTTTCATATCTGTCTTCTCTACTTTGTGGTCTAACGAGTTTTTTTAATCTCGAAACAATGGTGTAAAAACACTACCATCAAGTTTGGTGACAACCAATCGTGAAATTTGCAACCCGACTCCATTTTTAAGGCGGTGTACACTTTGTGATGTCTACATCTGTACGTGCAACAGATGTGCTTGTCATACAGCGATTTCTTACGGGTTACCAAAGACCCATAAATCGTCTGTCCCCTTACGGCCAGTATTATACAAGCATGAATCGCCCTATCACAAACTAGCCCAGAAGTCCTTCAACCAGTACATAGACGCCTTGGGAATCACAAACCACGTGACTCCTTTCAACTTCGTGATAGTTAGTCCATTTTGAATGTATTCATTAAAACAATGTGTTCCTTTGATGTTCCGTCATCATTCACAAATATCGACCTAAATAAAATAGTAGACTTCATCTGTGAACTTACCAATCGAGAGAATATAAAGCTTAGCATACGTTCTATGCTTTTAAAACCTCTCTTTTTAATTTGCAGCGAATACGCGCGCTTCCCGTTTTAAGAAACAGCATTTTGACACATAGACGGTGTCGCAATGGGTAGCCTTCTTAGTTCGATTCTGGCCACAATTCTGATGAATATGATTGAAGTACGGCAAAACGAGGCAATCCAGCGAATGTCTTTCTACAAATGGAACGTGAATATTGCACTTAACACCTACAATCAGTCTGGTCATATGGCTGTATTGCCTAATGAACTCAGTGCAGTACACCGCAAAGTGAAACCCATGTGTGAGGTAGGAAGAAGTAAAATTCGTTAGCTGTCCTTGAAGTCCTAACTACCCGTAAGGATGACCCTTCTACCCAACGATCTATCTCCTGCAAGAAGACTTGTTGCCGACAGTAACATCACTTCAACATTTTCCCCCTAGTGTAACATAAGAGAACCTTGGTTCTAACGTAGTTTCGAACAACCAGAAAATAAAATGTGTATGGGGGATGCAAAACTAAACGAACAAAAAAATGTTAACGCCGCATTAACAGAAAATGGCTATTCCGAATTTTTCGTTCGTATTCACGGTCACACAAGAAATCTGATTCTAGTAAATTTCCATCGGGTGTATAAAATTAATGTCGAAATCTCTTTACCATAGGAAGGGGAGTCAGCAATGCAGCTTATCACCAATCGTATAAAAAACGCTTTGCAAATAACCAACTATGTTGCCACATTACGTCTGCATCCGATCACACGGTGTCTCCCCTCCCCCATTCAAAGATTGTCATTCAGTCGAGCCTGCCTCCCATTGCATTGAAACCTTCGGTTTAGGCTGCAACAAAGGATAAATTAGTAGACCAGATTAATCACTGTGAGCTAGAATGACACAAAACAGATTATATCACATAGACCGACTTTGACCATCGCAAGGCGCTTGGTTGAAAGAGGATTTACAAGGGGAAATATGGAGAATAATTAAATTGTTCAACAGTTTGTATCATAATTGGTCCTCCGTCATCAATTGCTTTGATGGTACATGGCGGGTCGCTTAACAGCAATCCGGTCATAGGAGCTTGATTGAATCCACAAATTATTTTTGAGAGCACAGGGATAGTGACAACGGATACTAACTGCTTCCGCTCTGGCTAGAATGCAAAAGCCGGCATATCTGGACCGTCCTGTTTGAACTGCATTCAAGCGTCGGAACGTTTTGGTTTCGTCTACGATGTGATTGCTGCCGACAAAGTGTGACACGAGCACCCTTGTTTTTGACTTAATGAATCCACTTCTCAACCACGCAGTATGATGCTGACGGTTGTGGTCGTGCAGATACCTGGCCTCGCGGCAAACATACCTCGCTCAATACGAGCAAGATAAAGAATACATACATAATGAAACAACAGAACTGAGCACCCCATCCCTCAACCGTAACTAAATTGACGGCTAGATATGAATCGAGGTTTTTGATGCCATTTAATAATCTTCTATGCACAATGTATACCAAGGGATCGTCTTTAAATGGTTTTGAAATGTGCACAAATGTCTTCTCAGTTAATACATTCATGGGAAACGCCTTTTATCATTGCTGCACAGATTACGCCAAGCGTTTCGGGTATCCAATCTAGATGAAGATATCCCGCTCATTTCGGAGTTCTTCAACCAACATGTCCTTGGCGCAAATTCTTCCAGCTCTATTGGCCAAACAGAGTGTGAGATTCATCTTCATACTGAGTGCTACAAAGATACGAAAATGAATATACTGACTATGGAACGTCGCTTTAAATTTTACGGTCCTGATGGAACCGCCATCACAAAGAGTTAGGCAAACATCGTAATATGCTAATTGATTGCTTAATACGTTGAAATTCCCGATGGAGAGTGAATGTCTATCGTGAATGTCAAATTCAGATGCGCAGCGTTGGAACTGTCTAGTACATTTTGGCAATCCGTTATATACTCGGCCGACTATTGAGGGGTCTACTTCTGTTTCGAGCGCACAAATGGTGTTAGCTCCCACGATTTCGAATGAGAGCAATGTGGTATTCACANNNCCTACGTGGCAGTAGTAGGGTTGATCTACTTGACCATCGGCAAATCATTCATCCGCGTACTAGCAGCACTGTCCTCATTTATTGATAGCGTAAACAAGGATGGATCTGGCTCTGCGGATTAGCAACATTGTGCACTTCAGAAGTACTTACTGAATGTGATTTTATTCCTATCGACGTTTCAACGCGAAGGTGAGACGTCCGCTAGCAGCAAGCATCGTTACCCTGTTTACTGGTCATTCATCCGGGAGAACTCAGTAATCAGTTATTATTAAAAGAATATCATATCAGTCGTGAACAACTCCAGGATACTCCGTTTGCAAAAGTTCATGTTTTAGCCATTACCAGCCTCACTCCAAAGTAATTTGAACTCAACTCTCCACTTTTATCGATAATATGGTTCCTTAAACTTTCGAAACCTAACCCGCCGTCACCTGTCTTGTACTCCCTTGCATTAAATATTTTTTGTTGACTCTGGTTGAGAGGCTGCAAACCACTAAGTAGATTCTGTCAAACGGCCATTTTCTTATATCCATTTGAAATTGTCAAAGAATATATTCAATTTGATCCCTATACACAGGAATAGATTTGACGCCATTACTGGTCTGATGTAAAGTGAGTTTTTATCATATGATAATCTGTTTTATATTTCAAGTGAATGACATCCTTCAGAGAAAGCAGTTTTTTATCCGGCCAAATGCGTCTTTTGCTGATGCATTATAACATTTGTGAGCTCCGAGTACACGAATATATTTATTCAGAAACGAACTACTTATACGGTGTATACACGAATATCACTTGGAAGAAGAGCGTTATTGCAATTGGAGGTATCTGCTTCACGCACTGGAAAACTCACGGTTTGGATGACTGACGAAATCGCTACCAAATTCCGTCTGATTATTGCTTTCAACGCATAACTGCGTAGACGCTATTTCTCGTGGAATGGAAATGACTCATCCCTTTACTTCAAAAAGGAGCGTTTTACCTTTATTCCACAGGAGAATTACATGCATATTTTGAGAAACAAATTGTCTCTAAACATTGGTCTCAACAAGTGGTTAACTGGTTACTCACTTAGAGTGGTGTTTAACAAAACCATCGAAACTGATTAACGCGCATTTAGACATGTGTCAGAGGCCAGTTTTATGTTACGGAACATAATTCCGTTTATTTGCAAC
>UZAN01044907.1:0-34444 GCA_900618425.1 Echinostoma caproni
TTGACAGCCTGAACCAGATCTCTGATGTGCTTAAGTCCAACCTGGTCGGAAACTCCCCGGAAAGCTCTGTGCAACATTGTTTTGTACATTATGTGTGATACATTCTTGTGTTATACATTTTGTTATGCACAACAGCATTTATATTTACGAAACTGATTGTGTTGGTTCCGTCGACGGTTTAACAAAATAAGATCTTATCAGATCAGCAATAATCAAGTTCCTAATACACATTCTGTTAAGCCACGCAGGGTTTACCCATATGCAGGCACTTCTTCAATATAAATGAACACCGGAGAGTCAATAGTTGGTGATACTCATGAATAATATGAATAAACTTTTCAGTAAAATCCAATAGGTGCTTCAAGAGCGAACTCTGTGTGGTCTGATTACTGAAACAGATAAATTTGCAGTCAGCATAACTCCCAACAAAGTATCAGAAGTTAGTCTCATTGAGATTCCAGTCACGAAACTACACACACACACACACACACACACACACAAACAAACAAACAATCACAAACACACACACGAAGTCTGTAACATGCACACAGCCAAGCAGCAGCAGGCTGATTGGTTACTAATGCAAATTATACCCTTACATGACGAAGTCTTACCACACTAGGGTGTTTCGATACAGGTTTGTACACGAATTTTCGCTTCCATTGTCTACAAGCGGATTAAGCTTATTCTTTGCTATTAGGTAATCCACTTCTTCTGGTTTCAGCATGACGGAACAGACCATTTCGATCGGAATGGATTTAGTCCAAACTGTTTAAGTTCACTAAGTGTGAAACACAAATAGTCGCGCAACAACACAGTTACAATGCACAAGTTGTGCTAGGAAGTCATTTTACTGAGGAATCACCTGACTGGGTTATTACCATGTTTTCTGCTACTTGTTTGTTCATTTTTAAATCGATGCTCAAAAATGATTCTTACCACCACTGTCGGTCCTTCTGATATTTCCTACCAGGATGTTTGATGGCTTCACCAGTTCTTTTTTCTCCCGGTTTCTTTGTCAGTACTCGCTTAACTAATTGTTTGTACAACAATTCATGACACTTCTGACATGATTCAGCGTGACAAGCGATTTTGTTCACACTCCTCCTACGTTAATCCGAATCTACTATTTCGGTTTATACCAACTGCACTACGCTACCTTTTTACAATTGCGTCGCTGTCTTACTCACACCATCATCCCCGGCCACACATTTCATATTTATATTATTGTTTCACTTCTTTTGAGTCACTGTTGATCGGCAAATTAGTACATTTTATTTAAATCCAGGGCAACGAGTCATAGTTTATTCATGTGTTTACACCCATAAGGATCGCTTCGCAGTTGCTTCACCATTGTTTGTCTGATGGGTACACGAAACCGCCGCCTGTTCTAATACCCGCCCCAGAATCTGTTGATTTTCCTCGTTTGAGTCTGGTAAACAACACGCGTTAGGTCACATCCATGACATGCGTTCTATACCCAACATTGTTTGGTTCCCCTTTGAAATCATCTGAAGTGGTATATCCCATCGAACATCGTCGGTTACTTTTGCTTCAGTTTGCCTCCAATAGTGCATGAATCACTCTCGGTTCTTTCGCCATTTGTTATTCCCATTCAGAAAAGGGGAGTTGAAAGTACTATAATGCACGAAACCTACTGTTACGTTGGTATTTCAAACTGTGTATTCTCAGACCAGTTAGGAAAGTAGAACAACTGTACGCAAGGTAGAACAGTTTTATTATGACTTATTCACAATCAATCGTGTCAAATGTTTGATGAACAAAGCAGCAATGAAACTTAAAGCCAATCAGGATCGGGCCCATGTACGTCCGCAGTATTGGTACGGATAAGTGAGTGAGATTCATCGATTTGAATAAAACTCAATCGATAACATCTGCGGAACAAGCAAATTAGCGATGTGCAGGTTGGCAAAACTTATGCGCTTAGGCCACAGGCGCGTATGCAACATTTCCCGCAATCAAGCCTTGGTTATTGTCCGGGAATGAAACAGTCCACTGGTTTCGGTGGATGTGCGGGTTTACGGACCGCAGTCGGTTGGTCACAACCGAATAGGGCTTCAGCAGTGTCACTGTATTTCTTTGTAATTTTCCAGACTCCCATTTGAGTCTGCAACAGTGTTTTCATTGGTGGGATGCAAATGCACACAATTCGTGTGCCGCCGGACCGTTTTTTCCATCCCCAAGTTCTATTGCAGTTTGCATTCCCGACTGCCTGGTCAATGTACCGAGTACTCAATGCGCTCGTGCGGCAATTTCGTATAAATTTAGAATCAAAGTCCGCTTTCTCTCATGATCCGGTTTGTTTGCCTCTTTGCATGTGGTATATGCTTTGTCACATCGATTCCAGTAGACCAGAGAAGCGTTAAGTTTAGTCGTGTCCTCAATCGTCTCCGAAACATCACATTTTGACAGTTCGCTTCTTCAAATGCTTGTTGTTCACTTCGGGACCAGCTCCAACCAGCTTGTTTCCTCAGTAGATCATACAGCGGAGAAAGAACGATGAATAAATTCGGTATAAAACGACGGTAGTGGGACAGCATTCATACGAATGATCGTAGTTCATTTTCGTTACGGGTTGCGGGTGTATCTCATGTTGGTTTGTCAGAAAGCGGATGTGGCCCATTCTCATTGAGTCGATATCTTAGGTAATCAACCGATTCGGCCAAAAAGACGCACTTGGATTTCTTCAGTCGTAACCCTTCATATAAAAGACGCTGTAAAAAGAGGTTTAATGTTTCCAAATCACCTGAACCAAAAATGCGTATGCAATATCTACCATGACTAATTACTATACGAACGAAGGTGAAAAAGAACGATCTACTTGATTTCATGAAAAGCACATATCAGTTTCCAGGCTGCGCTTGTCAACAACCAATTCTGAACAATCATTGCGTTTGCATGTCTAAAGGAGTCATAACTCAACGGTGCACCGGTAAACGAGAAAAGAAAGTGCAGAATAAGGTTACTGGTTTCTCAAGAATCTATATTTCACAATAAAAGCTGAAGTTGTTAAGAACAAATTATTTTCGGTGCTATCTTAGGAGTTTAGTTATATGCTGAAGGTGATTTCTTAGTTGCCAACTAGTAACCCTAAGTTGAAGACAAAGGTTTTCCAAATTGCTCTTTTAGTTGTGATCAAAAGCATTGATAATAATCCCGGGTCATATTGCTTCATGTACAACAACAACGATGTGTCTGATAGCATTTCTCAAGTTCGCTCAGTGTTCACAGTGACACTTGAGAAAAACAGCTAAAAACGGTTGTATACATACTGATGAAAACCTAATGAGTTCATGCTGAATCTCCCTCGTCTAGTCAGTTAGAATGCGAATCAAATAGATTGGGGTTGAATTCGCAACAAGATGTATGGCAAAGTAGGCTAAAATCAGAACCGGTTGTAACCTGGAGAATGGATAGGTCAGGATCGAGCGGACGCCTGGATTCCTCAGGAAAATTGTAAGTGAAATTATCTTTTAAAGTTGCATGAAGATCACATCATTTGTGATCAGAATGAGCATGAGAATCGCTGGAAGTCGCCGAAAAGAGTAACCTAATTTTCTTTATAAGTCAGAGAAAATTAAAAACGAAAAACAAAGTATTATAAGCAAAGCACTAATCAACTAAATAATAAACAGTAGAATTTGCGGAAAGAGTAGTTATCATAGGAACACTGAACAAATGACGTCATGGAACACTTTCCTGGGTCCTAACTAGTGCATATTTCGGGCAACTATGAAGGTTATCAAGTGAATTAGAAATTGAGAGAAAATGTTCATCAGAGAATAGCAATTAATGCCAAGTCAGGGTGTTGAATGAGTAATTTGATTACATCACACGGGTCTCCACCGTTGGAAAGTATTTTGCCTTGCCGATCTCGAGAACGGTCACACTTTGAACTCATTCATATCCATCAGGTGGAGCGAAGGGAGGTGAAACTCTGGTAATTTGACGTTACGTTGCTTGAGAATATAAAATAGCAAATCACAGTTATCAATTAACGCAGGAAAAGCTTAACCGGGGGTGAAAAAAGTTCATTTAGTCTGCCTGAAATCGTCAGATTCGAGGTATAAGGTAAGATACGCAGAATCCAAGCTTCTCAATCGTCCATAGCGAAAACCGGCAGTCTCAAAGCAGCAACGCTCTCAAGAGCGTTTTCATTAATCCCGAATGGTGCACAGAACGAGAACTCATATTGGTTACCATTCTTGTGGTGAAGCATACAGATGAGGTCCGATGAAGCGGCACAAATAAAGTTTGCAACAATTATAATGGCCAGGTCTGCGAGATGCTCGGCAATTAATTCTGGATTGATAGTCGCTGGAAATTATAAACAAAATGGCAACTAACAGTATGATTATTCAATTTGCCTCCAGTTCGAAATGAGATCCGAATGAGCAAGAGATTCTGTTATTCCCTGCGCAAACTGTCTGGTCTCAAGAAGTTTCTAGTGATTGATTTCAACACATGTTATATCCTGACGGTACCTTGTTCTTCAAACTGCAAAGGCGATTGCCACAGTAAATACCAAACTATAACTTTTCTCTGTATTGCAAGCTGACCTCATATTTATGTATCTGTATTGACAAAACACATCCTCCGGCTGATCAATGAAACAAAGTTGAGGACACGCATATCTAACCTCAGATTAACCAGATGTTGAACTGTATCAAAGCAAATTGATTGCCGAAACATATCGGGGTCTGGGTGAATGAAGCGGATCAAAAGGAAAGCGTGTCAACCGCGACAGAATCCGAACGGACACTGAGTGAAATCTGTTTTCGGTATTATACAAATGAGTACAGACCGCCAGCTCAAGCATAGGCTTAATATCGATTTGCATTGGCCAATACACAGGAATTAGGCCAAGATAAATACCGATGAAGGTCAACTGATGAGTGGGAATACAATTAAATTACATGTGGCGTTGCTCTCATTCTCACGTTGCAGTATATAAAGTCATGTTCGAATTGAAAAGTCAATTTATTCTAAGTGACTATGAATTAGCTAATAATCGTTCGGCAATAGTGATTTTAGTTTGAGTTTGCTAGCGACTGGTTGACTAACTATAGCGTAATTTACTTATTAGACTCGCTAATTGGACACAAACAGCACTGCGCGATTACGATCTGAAAAATGCACAACATTAACTTTGACCGTAATGTGATGGGAAATTACAAAAGTGTCAACTTTCACGTGGTGATGAAGAATACTTTGTTTGTCATTGATGGCCCAAACGAATACAGTAATGTTTGGCAACAGGATTAGAATAACCGATATCAAGCAGATTCAGAGAAATCACATCCTCCACTCACCATTGTTTGTGCCTCCTCTGAACTATCGGTCGATCTACCGACCTCTGTGGACTTTTCATACCACACACATGTGTCAACGCTCCAGCGATTATGATCACAAAATGAGACTGTCAGTACCGCAACTGATAGATTGGATTGCTAAACACACGCCCATCAAGTGACACCATTTTCTGAAGGATTCCATTCAGTTGAGGTCCAATTTACGTTAGTTGCACCGGACATAAATTGTTGTATTGGAAGCTGAATGTAAATCTAGCTTCAATATTTGTTGTGGCCAAACTGTAATGCGTTTACAATGACCTGCGCATCACACCACGGTTCCTGACTATTGATTGATTTCACAATGTCTGTTTTAGGGACAAACACCCTAGCGTTTTCAGCTATACCACAAGTACACTTCAACAATCTCAGTAAATAAGTACCAAAATCAGTTTATTCGAAGCGGTTTTCATTTACCCTTCATCAATGAACAGATATGTAAGTCTCTTTACTAACTGCGATTATCTCACTTTGCACAGAAACGGAAAGCGCTAGCATAAGACCTCATTATTGTCTTCAGCATACATTGTGCATCCTAGGCCTGCATGATGAACACAGCGAGTACTGGTTAATCCTGGGATTTAGGCATAAATCTACATCCATACGTAATATGATCTTAGCTCTGTTTACAAACTCTATCACAAAGCACAGAGAAATATTTTACTGGAGATGGGAACCAGAGTTTCCTCATAATGAACTAAAATGAAGCCAAAAACACGGTCGGGTGAGATTAGAATGGTCCTGCAAGTTCATTTTAAAGTTGAGGACACTAGGTAACTGAATACCATTTCATTGAAATCCGTTGTCAAGCAATATCACTATGCAGCTGAAATTATGGTTGTTTTCACAACCATCCAGTTGAGTACTCCCCGGATGAAAAATTGGCGTTCTTTCTACGCCAAATCTAACTGTATGTCACCATCCATATGTGGATGGTTGGCACTGCACAGTGATAGGACGCAGGGATAAATGCATTATTGAGTAACCAAGCACAACCAGTTCTGGCTCCAGAAAAACATATGATTCGAATGTCAACAGAAAAGTGCGATCGCCCTAGTAGCTCAGCTGGTAGAGCAAGCTCTATGTAAAAACGTACCTGGCGTTCATGTGTGGTTTGGAATCCTACGGAGGCTACGGACGTTTATCACAATGCTAACAGAAGTCATTTTGTAGCTGGATCAGCAATATGATGTCAAACCGATTCTCTAAACGACGACAGTACATGCACTTACAGTTATACTGATAATATCAGTTTCATTATCAGTTACAGCGATCACATCATCATGTCTGTCTCTTTCTGTCTTATCATTTCCTTTTTTTGTATTTATTGAATATACAAGTGTACAGTCAACATTCAGAAAGCGAGTGGGTTGCATTGGTTGCCTTTATTGAACTGGTTGAAAGGTTACCCGCTTTGACATGGTCAAGCTGTTCCAGCAATTGATTTGAACACTTGAATTCGGGCATGAACGCTGATGAGGAATACTTCGATGAAATGTTATGCTTATTTTAGTGTAGAGAGAAGAATGTTTGGTGCATCTGGAAACACTTTCCTCGTGTGTTATGAAGTAAAATAAAGTCAACAGGTGCTATTTAAGAGTGTATCCTAGATGACTTTGAATAAACTGAGTTAGTTTACATCATAAAACGGGTGGCACAACAATTTTTTATTGCAAAAACTGGCCTGGTGCAACTAAAACCTAGAAGAGTGTTCTTAATACTGAAGCAAGTTCACACGTTTCATTTCAAACCAAGTCGTCGACTCTGATCGCTAATGGGCGTTAAATTAGGTTAATGTAATAAATTGAGGATGCGGAATTTTATGTAAGTAAACACAATATCTTATGGCTTTATAGAAACAATTTTTTACCCTCCGCTATCGATCACTTTTTTAAATACATTTCAAATCAATTAGCCGTACCAAAAATCAGGTCGTGACTGAAGGTCACTTTGATTTGATTTCAACTTCAAACCAGTGTGGTTATTGTTGACGTCGGTTGTACTTACTACTGAATTAAGATATCCGGTTCTATAACTGTGAGATGATTCGTCTATTCGCTGAGAGTGGTTCCCTTGAACTAGTGGGATGGTTTCACTGTTCACTCAATCCCGGCTGACTGATGTAAATTATCAATGCACAATCCTTCATTAACCAGGGTTTCACCTGCATCTATTTGAGGGCAATCAAAGTGGCATCCGGAAGACAGCAGTAGAGACTCACTAAGCGTCTATATTGAACACATATGCGAGAGTCATATGTTTTCAGAACCGATATTAAGTGGACCGTAGATTGGCATACCATGTGTTGATTTGCGTATTATTGCGCAAGGAGGAGCTAAGTTTTAGTCAAATTTTGAGTGAGCTAGCCACCCCTTCCCCTGGGGACTAAAAAACGGCACTCAATTATAGGTGAAACCGATTCGGGGCAGCGATACATCATGAGTAGTGGAATAATCAATTAGCGGCATTGCTAGAAAAGTTTGATACAATACAGGGTACACCAGAACGGGGTGGTAAACAATGTGCGTCAGGATAACATAAAACATAAAAAAAAGTTCAATAATATAGTAGTCGTAAGCGGACATGAGAGAAATCGAAATTTTTATTTATTTATTCCGAAGGAATCACACTAAGCCTTTTAGGAGGTTTCATTAGAGGAAACGTAGGCTGTCACGGGGCAGAAATTTTGATATCGCTGTGCCAACCCTAGCTGTAGTCGGGAGAAAAATGAACAAATTTACTGAACGATCACGGGACCGGATTTTGCTCCTTGCATTCTCAGAGTTCAAAGATTTGATGTCCTTACCCACCGCAAGTTTTCTTCAGAATACTACCCGGGTCTTTTATTTCTGAGGGAATTGTTTCCGCTTTCTAAGTGTCTCTAGGTTGCCTTGCTCTACAACCCGTATTGTTTCTTAAATACAGAAGCACAATTATTTACGAAGAGTTGAATGCGTTTAACCGCCATATTTTCGGACTCGGTGCTAACGTCACCAGTGATCACCCCGGAGGACTTGTGTTCAAATCCCGTCATCACCATCAGTCTTTCGCCATATTGGGTGTAGCAGCCCTTTGTTCGGCTGCTCACCCTTCCAGGAAATTGTATCTTTGTGTATTCGATAAAAGGAACTAAATGAAAAATGAAAAATGAGTGAAAAATGAAGAATAACTCTGAATCATTGAGCAATCCTAGTTTACGAGTGATGAAGATCTCACATATTCACTGGAATTGTTACAGATACATTTACCATATTATTTTCTTTCCTTGGATTTTCCTGTGTGCATCGATCAACTCCAGTCGGTAGTTTTTATTACAGAGTATTTGTTCATCATCTGCACGCAGTTGTTCGTTGCAAACGATTTGACACAGTCTAGAGGTCAACTGTTCCGCTTGTTGACACAACAATATCCATCTTAGAACTGCGAAATATATGGTTTCTCATAAACAGTTTGAATGATGAAGGTTGCAGTTGCTTTGAGCTGTGACATTATAAAAATGAAACAAAACCGTTCGTTTCCACGGCTATGCTTATGCATACTCGTTTCACTTGACATTGGAACGGTAGCTCCCGTACGCCGCATAAAAATGACACAATTCACGGCTCATATGTTTGAAATAGTAACGCATTTTTTTCAAAACGAAGAGAGAATGAAAAACAATTATCTCACCTCTTTGGCCCCCTGTACACGTTAGAAATTATGGGATTTAGCGACACTTTTCAGGGTGAGAATCTATCATCCCTGTTACTATCAGTTGGCTCACCTCACCAAATGGCCTTCCCGGACAATTCGCCACCGTTTCGAAAGATTAAAATTACCGATCAGCTATTGGAAAAGTTTCAATTTTTTTCTGTACATACAGTGGAAGTTTGGTAACCACCTCACTGGCAATAAGTAAAATAATTATCGTAACATACATCATATTATACTTTTTTATTTCATCGTACGTTAAAAAACCGTATTATTCGTTAAACATGTGGTTGGAAATCTACGCTGAATTTCTAATAGATTCAAAGATGTATACCTACCAAGATATAAAACTTGAATGCAATTAGTCATTGCTGGTTTCCTGTGGCTCTTATCAGATAGATCGAATATACATGCTTTTTCAAGGTTGTTGCTGTTTTTTGCACGCACGTAAAACTACCATTACGGCGGATCAACACTGATTGGTGCGATGAGTGTTGCACAGTAATTTGGTTTTAACAGTTGACTTTGATCTGGACTATACATGCTCGTGTTAGCTAAATAACGAGTTTCACTGACAAGGACCCGGACAATATGACCGCCATAATTTCCGGTCTAATTAGTGACTCAATGGGTTTGTTTTTATGATTGTTACAGGGTAAGGATATTTGAAGAATAGCGCGAGATCCCACCAGCCATTGTTTCTACATCTACCCGAATAGCACAAACAACGAGGGTGGCCGTCGGAGACTAAGGTAATGTTACCAAATTGTCACCCCAGAATGCGTGTGGTCGAATCTCACGACCATCACGTCCTAATTTTCCCCATCATGCGTTAAATGGTTGCTCTCCGATTGGTCGCTTTCTCCTTCCTGAAAAGTTCATCTCTGTATATTCAACAAAAGGAAGTAAAAATGAAAATGTAAAGAAGCTATAGTCTTTATTTTCGATTTGTCGCGTTCACGCCTCCTGAAGTATGAACCGGGAATCTGGTGACCTAGTTCTACCATTTGATCAATCTCAATTTACTTTTTTCACTGCCAGGTTCCTTCTTCATTGCCGGTAGGTCGAGGATAAGACAAACTCATGCGGTGCGACAAATGAACCGATTCCATGAGTACTGTTCTGCAGCCTTACAGATTAATTTTAGGAAATCGGTCAACTTCCGTCATAGATCCGATTCGGAAAACGACAGTGCATCTTTCATGATCAGTCTGGTACTGTTTTTCCCTTTGTTATTTTTATAATTCTTTTATCTGCCCCTCTAAGTGTCATCGAGTAAAATAAGGAGTGCAATTTTATTGTTCACGTGACGTTACTGGTTTGAGATAGATTATAAAATCTCATCCAGTCCTAGCTATGTTTTGTTTGTTTTATAATGATCGGTACAAGTGAATCGCAGCGAGAATAGTTGAAAAAAGCGAGGAAAGGAAAACGATGAAACCGATGAGAGATGGTAGACGTTTATTGAATTTCATGTTTTGTTGACCTCATCAATTTTTCCACCTCTTGTGGTTCAGGCGCAATTTAGATCGTGCACCCTCATCACTTTTTTAGCACACACTGTGTACGACAAACTGATAGGCCACGATCTCGATAAACATACACAGGTGTGTGTGTGTGTGCTCGTTGCCCGTGATCGAACTAACAAATTTGACAAATCGTTTGACAACCAAAGAATTTTGAGACCACATTTGTTGGTGGCCGAAATTTGCGTTTCAATCTGATCCGAATACAGCTTCGTGATCTAGACAGTAACAAATATCATTTTGTTGATTCCATTTTTGGTTTTGTCTTCCACCGTATATCATTCTCCTTCTGATTATAACAGATATCGTGTTTGCTGTGGGCATGCGTGAGAGGATGAAACCGCCTAAACAGAGTCCTTATGTACGTTTCATACGAACTCGTCTTGAGGAGGTGACTCTTGTACAATGATTTGTATAAAACTACGCTCTAGTCGCACTAATTCATTTGGGAACGTATTGCAGTAAATTGTGTAGGTGACCTGAAAATCACAGCTTGAACAACTTCCAGTACACTAAATGCGTCGTCTCATCATGGATCCCATTAAACATTGGTACATAAAGGACAGATCTCAATTGCTGACATATTGTGGTGATCCTAGCCTACAAGATAGCAGAAACCACGGAGTGATATATTACAGTTTTCGGACGACTGTGAAGAATCAAGCTTCCCAGCTGACATCTGATATCTGTTTACGCCTTACAGCTTCTAGACTACAAACCATAGACCGATTGCAATCACCACTCACAAACCGCGCGACCCAGATAGAAGTTGTACAACGCCAGGAATACTAGTACGCGATTCGCAGATGCTTGGATGACCAATGAACTTGCTTTGTACACATTTTTTAAACCCCATGTTTTCTTTCAATAAACGAACTGCTAATCCTTTGGCCTTTCCTTGGCTTCTCGGTTACGTGCTACTACCTGTATGATCCGGTGCTTACATATCGTCCGGGATTTCTAACACGTGATTCATAATTCATGATCAGTTTGTATTACAAATATTACACTTACGGATAAGTGGTTTTTAGTCAATCCACCTAGATTGTCTATATTGTCCCCATTAAGGACGATTAGAATCAATAACAAGATTTTGGGTGGGGTGAAGAGATCGAGGCAACTAACCGTCCCCTGCAACTCGTCACGTGAATATTCAGTAGCAGTAGCATGACAATCATTCATCAAACAATGAACAGCGAAACAGATACCGTTACTGATAGAATTTGCCACAACCAAGGGAAAATAAAAAACGCATCCCAAAGTGACAATGATCAGTTTGATTTAAGTATTTGAACGTTTGCATTGTTTCAATTTCTCAGTTCGTGACCGATCTTGCTCAACATGGATTGAGTAAGCGCCGTGATAAACCGCGATACAGTGCGTTTTTATACCCAGAACCTCTTAAAGAATGATGTAGAAGCTTTCAATTGGCAGGTAACACCAAAATATGCGTGGTATGCAGGTGGAACATGGCTGCATACCAGTAGATAATCGAGGTATCCGGCGCTGAGTTCATAGTCCTCGATGATCGGATTGAGAAGGTAACAGGAACACGCAGAACCAGTGGGGGTAAACGTGGGTAAAAGTGAAAATGTCTTTTGAGGTAACGAGCAACAAGTTGTGATCAGGGACCCACAACATATAACACAAGTCATTCGCTTTTAGGGAAAAAGTGCAATACGAGATCAGATCAATTGAGGTTATGGTAAAAGACAACACTGATGAATTTGACAAATGGTTACCTATCTAGCATTGGCTAGTTCAAATGGATAAGAAAAGAATACGATTCAAACGTTGGTGCCAGTAACCACCTTTAAACAAGGAGAAAATGAAATAACTCAAGTACAGGGTTCATTTCGGGCGTTTTATTTATTGAGATTGAAACGCCATTTATCTTCATACCTGGTTGTGAAACAGCCTGATATGATGAGTTGGTGCGTGATAAAAGCAATACATATTACTTCATATTTCTGATACGATGCTATTTATTACTCACATACATTGGCCACAACACCATCTAGTTCATGTGTACTCCAAGCCATCGTGTGAATGTGAGTGCGTATCAATCATTTTTAAACTGATTCCATGTTATGTACCTCTAGAAATGGTTCCTACCAGTTGCAGGAAGTTTCTTAGCGACATCCTGTATCACATCATTCTCCTTGGTTAAAACGTTTCGGTAATATGAAGTCCGTCTACTTCACTTCCAGGTCATCACACTAGAAAATCAACTATTTTTCCTAGCCTTTAAAAGTACTTGCCCTGATTGATTGTATTTTTGCCACTTTTTCATAAAAAAGACAAAATCCGTTTCCGTTGCAACTCATGGATTCAGCACATTTATTTTTCATCGCAGTAGTACAACACACAGATAGTCCATTTTGTTACGGACGCCGTGCTGCAAACAGCTAAGTAAACATTAAGCTCACGTCATTTTTTTCGATTTTGAGATAGCAATGTATTTGAGTTTTTCAAAGCCTCGAAGGAACCCGATACAGCATCCGCCATTTTTGGACTACCAGTTGAGCCATAGAATGACATGTTTCTGTCCGTCGGACATTTTGAAATTTCGCGAGGATTTCTTCGTTCCCCACAAATTACTCAACTGAACACTTACCCTTTTCTCCCAATATGTATACTGTGGGTATAATAACTGTGACTTGTGTGCATGTTTGACGCATTTCGCTATACAGACGACATACATAAGTGGTAACAAGTTTTGCTTGTGTTTGTACAAAACATGCACGTCAGCAGTTTTGGTCATTTGCTTTCCAACGAGCGACATTTGGTAACGATAGCTTGAGGAAAACGCTATCGATACAGCATACACTTGAGGAATTGTTTATTTTGTTTGAGTTTTCCCAGTCATCGTATTAATTCAAGCTCGCGTGATCTCGGCAGGAATTCACACAATCAACAACAGACAAAACTGCGTTTGACAGACTGAATTATTGCCGTGAACATTGTTAATTACTAGCGCCGTACTATGAGTCCAGCTCGTTCTCTCTCTCTCGCTATCAAGAATGATCCTGCATGCACGGTTTACATACACACACACACACAGACACACAACCACAATTGAAATATTCAGCGAGCGCGTGCGCCGGAATGAAGCTTTGGCGCACTGTATGCCGATCAATATTTAGAAATAAGCATACCGCGGTAGAAAGCCTTTCAGAGATGCGTAAAATGTTACTGTGATATGTGTGTGATTTTTTGCTTACTAGTTTGGGTTTTGTAAAATATCACCATTTTGAATATCAAACCAAACGGATTGCATTTAACTGTGGCATTTTGTTGTAGATGATTCACACAGTGTAGTGTCATGTGTGATCGTCCTATCTCCCAATCAAGATTATGAAGTCACTGACGCTTCTCTTTTCGGTGCTCAATCAACACTCCATGCCTCGACTGAGGCAGAGCAGTATGGTCCAAAGTACCGATCCGACTGTCGGCTAATTTGGGGAGGGATGGAATGCAAACGTCGTGAAACGCTGCCAACGGTTTATTGAGTCAATCCTATTGATTTGGATGAAGAAAATTACGCCATATTTTACAACATGGGAACAAAGTACCGTAGACATAACTTAAATCACATAAATTTCAGTAAAACATGGAATGCTACATATAAAACATTGCACATAAGTGGATGACGAAAAATAAACATGGCAAAACACGAGTCCGCCTCATAAACGAGAAAAGAGCAACTCCGCAATTTCTCAACGGAATGGGGTTGACAGTTCGCCGCTCAAAAACGGATAATGTGAATAATAGCTTCGTCAAACAACAATGAATTTTGGATCAGAGTTTCAATTCAAAGGAGGAAAACTGACCGCTTTTGACGGGACGGTTTTTCACAAACCAAAAGAGAACTCCTGCAGTATGCGTACTGTATCGTATTGGAGCCTCAGCGAGTTACATCCAGCGTCCAGGGAAAAACAAACCATCGTCAAAATTTTTCCAAAACGGGGGCGGAAATTGACACATTAGGCCGGGAAGAATGTGAATTACATACTGATGCATAAGAAAGCTCAGAAAGAACACTCTCGTTAGCGGTCAGTATTCGGGACAGATAGGTTACCAACGAGTTTCTGTAACTGAATATTCGAGATGTGGTGAGCTTGTATTTGGAACAGGTGAAGGGGTGGGATTTTCATACACACAGTCAGTGGGTGCAATCTTCAGGCATGCATCAATGTGAGTATTACACATATTGTCACATAGAACAAAAAAAGGAACTTGGGAAACATGGCGGATCATTGAAAGGTCACGCATCGGCAATTTTAATTCGGCGTTCAGCAAAACCAGGGAAAATTACAGGGTTGCAGTAATGCAATATATGGGGAACACATTGTTCAGCAAAAGCTTGTACCACTGACGCATCAGAACAGAAGTGACGCAATCATATTATGTAAAAGGAGAGGAGTTTCAGCTCGCGAGTAATTATTTGAGTATGCAAATACCAGAGAAGGTTACTTTCGAGTGTAACACTTAAGTACTTCAGATTACAGACCCTGCTCATCGGCTCTCCCTGAATCTTTGCGTTGTGTGTGGTGGGGGGGGGGGGAGATGAGGAAAAGTTTGAAGCAATAATACATTCAAGGTATTTTTTTGGGATAAGGTGGAATACGTAACGAGGTGGGAAAAGTTTGTGTGTTTAATGCGTCCAATTCCGATAGGTAAGTTACGGCAACAGAGATGCCGATAACGTCCGGATACTTAAAATGTCGCACAGGTAGACTAATAGAAAAGTCACTGATATAAGTTGCAAAACGTTAGGGTGATAATTAATCACCTTGAAATACACTCGAGTCACTGAGTGTTGCTGGGGTCCATCCTCTTCTCAATTTAGAATACTGATAGTTTTGCGAACTGTAATCGCTAAGCCTATGAAGAAGGTAATTAGATTAGCCAAACGATTGGAGCTCATCAAGTAACAGAGAACGAGGCACATAGTCCAGAGCGGGAGAATCGTCAAGAAATGCACACTGCACATATTAGGGACTTGCAGACCAAGCGAACTAGAGATAAAGCAGCATCCAGTGTAGAGTGGTTATGTTTGTATGCAAACAGATAAATGTCATCCGAAGGGGGAGGGGTGAGAACTAACTGAAGGCAATGCGGAACTGATTGCTCCATCAATTTCGAACCGTTGAAAGAGAGGGTAATTAGCCTGAAGCCCTTGGTTATTGGGGCCTTATCGTCCCTTTGGGGGTCAGGGTAAATCTCGCTAGGTGTCAGCAATCCGGGATAGTTTGGAGTTCTAGTGAAAGATTAGCTATCTGTGCAAAAGCGTTAGACAGTAGCACAGCAGTATGTTTGCCAATGGTAGGGATTAATTTGTCCGCACGAAGTTCGACCGACACCTTGAGAGAACACGTGTGTTTATATGTTTTCAGTTGAAGTAATAGGTTCAAACGAAGATGGGATGTTCGGAGAACTCGAGTCAATATAACTTATGCATTTGTGTCAGATGAAGAATGAATAAATGCAGTTGTGCATTTGTGCAATTGTGCAACATTCAGTTGTGCAACATTATTTCAAGAGCGGTAAATCACTTTCTTCTGCGGACACAGTAGATTGATCCCGCTCCACATAGATTTACAGTTCGTCGTTCCGAACAATTTGACTTGCATAAGTGGGAATTTCACTGCTTTTTCACTCTTTATATTTCAGCCCTTCTTTCGCATTTAATTGCACGTTGTCTTCCACGACGAAAACGTTTAAGAAAGGGTTTTGCTTTTATTCCATATTGAAGGAACAAAGTTGTCACACGACAGTACATGCCANAAATACGGTTCAACACCTCTTTTCGAAATGGAAAACTGGACGGCCAATTTGTGTTTAAATAGAAACATTCAGTAACTGTTCCAAGAGAAAACATTGGCGAAGCACCACTTTCTGGGGAGAGATCTGGCTGACGGAACAGGATGTGTTTGGGTCGAGTAAAAGGGAAACATCCGGAGTGTGAGTAAAGACTATGTGTTTCTCAGACAAAATGGTCAATATGGATTTTACGCAGAAAAACGTCCTAGAGATCGAGCGACGCACAAATCCCGCAATCACGAAAGACGAGGTTCTCTTGAACTTCGGTACCATTAGGAGAATAAGAGAGATGAAAGCCTTTAATCAAGAGGCACTCCTGGGGTGTGGCGGGTTGGGCTCTGTCAACGCCCAATCTATTGCTTGCGCTACTTTAATAAATTGGTTGCGGTTTACAATGCTAACAAAGACACGTACAAAAACAGAGTTCTGTTATGGCAAACAGGACCTTCAACGATAGTCAAAGTGTTATACTCAACGACTGCCAGTGCCTACTGTTCAATCAAGGTGGATGGTTAGAATTATCTAGGTGGAAAACACATGCCTAAGCGGTCAATGGCAAAGAATCACCTTCTTAAACATACGGGTTCAAAAGGGTAATCAGATGATGTACGGGACCAATTCACGTGTGTGCATGTGTGTCTGTTTCGATGGTTAGATCGGTGAATGTCAACCAGGTAACGGGTAAGGAAGACATCGAAACCGGATTACGGTAACCTTTTATCCAATGGTTTACATTCCTAGCATATAATCCAATGGGTACACAGGTTTCTGGTAAGGTCAACAAAATAAACCGCGTCGGACAATTCGTGGACGCTGGACACTGGACCCGAAAAACGTGGATGCATAATTTGAAAATTTCTGTTCTGAACACTTATTGCATTGTTCAAACAATTATTGCCATTCCACCCCATGCAGCAGACCGGTAAGACTATTCAATCAAAACCAACCAGAATATCGGAACTACTTGTTAGAAGCTTGGTTTTCCTCGAACAACTGAATGGAAGCTTCAGCATCTTGTCATAAAGGACTAACTGAGAAACGCCAGATAATGAAGATATATGATAAGTTGACAACGCATCAATAGATTACTCGAAAAGAATGGAAACAATATTTCCATTGTGATCATTTTTATGAACCCATTTGAATCTATACCCCTTTTGGCTCATCCTCACCGTCCTAAAGTAATAGGTATCTGTCCACCCACTTAATGTGTTCACCATCTACCACTTGCCTGTGAGTTATTGGCTTCCACTGGTCACATGAAGGTCAAGAGTTAGGTCTCGACGGGGACAGAAAAGGTGATCACTAATGAAAAATCCCAACAGGGATGATATACCTGTCGCTGATGATCATCATATTGTAGACTAAAAGAAACGTTGCTTGTGAGTTCAACAAAGGAATGAACTAAGAACAACGACATAAAATGGTCAAAAGTATGCAGGAGAAATCAATATAAGTGAATAAACCAAAACCGAACCTGGCACGAGTATTAGTGTAGACATTGACTATAGAGAATCCTCAGCCCAACGACAAACAAGATAGAGGTGAATATCACGTTTTAGAATTTGGTTCATTTATACCCTTTCCAATGTTTCGATAGATTAGTTAAAGCATTTGTGCTGGATATCTGGAATTCAATAAACTGAAAACGCATTATTCAAGTTTGTTTATTCGAAAAGATCTTGTACATGCTTGATTCCACCTTTCCTGGTTGAATTGCAGTTGAGAGTGGAGATATTAATTACCCCGGCGGGATTCGAACTCATGCGTGGATGTCGTTCATGAATGTACATGGCACGCACTTTACGAGGTGAGATGCGAAACCACACCTACAACACCGACATTGCGACATTTCGATCACTTATCGACTGTTTTGTTATTTGTTTTCATTTAAATCAGCAACGCCAAGCTCAGACTTTTGATGTCGAACGTGATAAAATTATTTAGACGAACTAGTTGACAAAAGGTTTCAATATGCTGGCAGATTAGATAACAGGAAAAATTATAAAAGGCATATAGACTGGATTTATTACGATGTTGTACCAAACTTGTCACCGTCGGTCGCAGGATATATAAAATATTCACCAAACATCCTAAGCATTTAGTCGATCAAAACTGAGCGAACAGCAGCAGATTCCAAATCTGTGAAATAGTTATCTTCACGCTGCGGATGATAGCACTTTTAGCAAGTGAGTTCATTACGTATGTCACGACATTGCGCCATTTCACGGTTCAAGAGCTATAATGGTGATGTCCTGCTCGAAAATCACCATATTCCTTGTTTGCCAAGTCACCTACATTTATTTACTCTTCCCCTTACCACTATCACAGGGGCGTGAATGCTAACATTCTCTCTGATATGAGGTTCTTCACTTCAAGCTATTGTTTGGAAACTGGTCAGTTTTAAGAAGAGGTGAAAACTTGAATTACCTCTAAATCGTGTGAGTGAAATTCTTTTCAGAAAACTCTGCCAGTGTTGTAAACATTTACGTAATGCTCAGGAATGTCTTTCTCATTTACTGACCGTTCGTAGAGTGAGGATGGAATAGGTCGGATTGAGCAGCACCCAACAGCCATGCCACCCTCGACGTTGCATGACTAGAGCTCATTCGTAATGTCAGAAACCTCGGGAAATCACCGTTACCTAAATCACCATAAACACCAGGAGCGCAAAATGTCTGCATTGCCATTGAGACTCTATGCCAGCGTATCGCTCATGAGCACTCTTTATGACCTGAAAAGTTTGCACAGCCGTAACCAGATGCATGTGGTGATATTTTTCGAATAAGGAGGAATCCCCACGATCAATCTTTATCAAAATATGCATATCGTTTGTTGCCAATGTGTACATAGATCAACCGATCACCTTATTTGCTGGAGGACTCATCCACAGGAAGGCTGGCCGGTACTTGAATTACGTTGTAGAAGAAAAAACTACGTATATTTAGAGCACATCGTATTTTGACCACTAATCGCCAAAGAGTGATCAGCAGCGGATCCGTTGGTTATAGAATAGAGAAATGAAGTCCTGATGAAATATTAACATAAAAGATTGTCTTGTGATAACGTTGAGAATCATTTAAATTATGGTCAAACTTTGTAAACTTCGAATCGTATTAGAAACACTCTATGTTAACTCGCCACTCGTAAAATCACCAGTTCCCGGTCACATTACCGCATTAGACAACTCGTCTTACTCAGCAGATTCCAATGAGGTTCAAATTGGCAAAATTGCTCATAAAACGCACAAATCAACCCCAAACTTCTAAATTTTGACCTGTTTAGGTCTTTCTTCAATAAACGAAATATTCTTCTGCCTTCTCAAAGGTCATAGTTGCCTCAAAGAATTTTAGTTATTGTTGACACAGGATTCAATTTTGAACGGGATGTTATCTGTAGTCCATTGAGTCCACCCATAACTATCGTATATAAGCTTTCTTGCTTAACAAAGGTACCGCCTTCTTACATCTTTCTGACTTGATGGACGCTCCAAACTTTATTTGCATTCTGTTGCAAATAAACCAGGGGTGGATCTACCGAGAGACCTTTATCGAAACCGTCGATTAATTTGTACTCAATGGGTTTAACACATTGAATGATATTGGTTGTGCAGAGCAGTAACCATAGTTTGAGGACGAACAATGGTAGAACAAATCGAATTTGTTTCTCCTTTTCATATGGTCGCAAGTGACTGTTATCTCCTCGCGATCTAGTGCCTTATTAAATAGCGGATGGATATCGAATGAAACAATATATTTTCCTTCTACGCTATTCTGGGCCTTTCAATATGCCTTTGATTCAACTCTTTCGGCCATTTGCTCGTTAATAAGATAGAGACGAATCAACGGTGATCGTGGTCAAGTGGTCTGATTTGAAAATTCGGTTAGAGAATGAGCAATCTGAATGGCTCGATTCACCAAGAGTTGAATAAATTGCAAGAGAATTAAGTCAGTGCACGAATATGCTGGTTGACGATATTTCTACTCATATGATTCCTCTTCCTTGTTTGTTTTGAACAAATGACGAAGCATGATGTTTCAGACATCTCTCAACAGGTTTGTTGCTTGATTGGTTGGTTGATTGGTTGGTTCGTTGGTTATGCTTCTACATACCCGCGCCCTTCAACCACAGGTATTTTGTTCAAGCTTCACCGTTTAAAGTATGAAAATTCTTCATGTATCACCTGGACAGACGCGGGGCCTTTGAATTCGGCCGCGCCATTCATCTCCAAAATCATATTTACACTTTTGTGGATTTATTTGTCATCAAATCGCATTGTTATCAATTCAGGGAAACCAAATGCTATCCTACACGAGCACGTTCATGAAATCGTTATGTGTTATCGCGCGAACTGCACCTTTTGTGAAATATTCCAAAAATGTGAGAAATAAATTCAAGCGGATGATTAAAACACAAAACGGCGGAAAGAGAAAGCATCGAGCAGGCTGGCAAGTCGCTCTCAGACAGTGCAGCACTAGTCAAATAGAACTTCCTCTCATTTTAACAAGCAATGTTCGTTCTCTGTTAGGAAAAGTCGAGGAGGTAGTAGACATCACAAGGAAAAAGTAATACAAAAACCTGGGAATTTTTAGGCTTCAGGAATTGCGGCTACATGAAGCAATCCCTAATGAAATTGTACAGATGGATGGATATAACTTGTATCGGGTTGACCGTCCCGCGAGTGTTCGTAAACGAGGTGGAGGTGTTGCAAGTTGCGTCAGCGAAAACTGGAGTAAATCAACTGCTATCATCTACGAATACTCAACGGATAAAATCAGTTGTCATGTCATCGAATGTAAACCCCGGTTTTTGAGTGGGTTTCATTCCATCCTTCTTAGAAACTTTTACCTGTCATCCACAATATCAGTTGCTGACATAAATAGCTTTTCGAACATTTTTTCTACCTCCATAATATCAAAAACAAATGGATCTTTATGTATGTTTGTTGGTGATTCCAACAGACATGATGTAACATTCCTCACCACACTTGGTCCACAAAATTTAGCACTTTTTCCCACCAGACTGAATTCCCAGCTTGATTTCATTTTCACAAACAGACCACAACTTTTTAAAGTCCAGAAACGCGCTCCCCTGAGCAGTTCAGACCATTGTATCTTAAAAGTATGCCCCAATGTATAAAGCAAAACCAACCACATTTTTAAGAAGGCCTTACAAGATAGTGAGTCAAAGAAATTGTTCATCAGACAACCTAGAACGCTAAGATCCATGATTGCCTCCACTGATTTTTCGGTGCTTCCCGAGCAGAACCATTCTGTCCTCTGTGAACATGATACGGAATACCTTAATTTCTGTTTTAACCAGTGTTGTCCATTTGAAACGTTCTTTATCCATAAAGACAGATATTCATCACCGCTACTCAAGCAGTTACGCAGGCGGAAAGAACAAGCCTATAAACAAGGACAAATAATCCATGTCAAGCGGCTAACAATTTCCATCAAAGCTGAAATAAATCGGTTGAACAAACTGTACATCGACACTATCCTGGGAAACTCTACTTGTCGTGGCCTGTGGAGAGCTATCAACCGATTAAGTGGCAGTAGCCGTAAACACAAAATGGAAACTGGCGATATTGAAAGACTAAATTCTGAGTTTAGTCCAGTTTCACCGTGCACTGCCCTGCCAGACTTAGTCAGCTCTATGCCAACACCAACTATCGAACCCACCACAGTCCTGAAACAGCTACTAAAAACTAAATTGAATAAAGTATCGAACCCTGATGAACTATCACTAGTAGTACTCAAAGTATGTGCGGGTACCCTTTTAGCCCCATTGTCAAAAATATTCAATGACTGTCTCACAAGTGGAAAAAGTCCTGATATTTGGAGACTGGCTAAGATAACTCCCGTTCCCATAAAGGAACCCGGGAAATATCGTCCCATCGCCTGCACGTCAGTCATGCTCAAATTATTTGAGAGATACTTATTACCGTGGGTTGCCACTGAGTCTGACGAAGACGACATATATCAATTTGCATATCGTTTCTCGCGGTCAACACTGGATGCCGTTGCATATTTCGTTCATTCAATAATCCCGGCACTAGATAAGAAAAATAAGACCGTCAGAATGTCGTTCTTAGACTACAAAAACGCTTTCGGCAGTCTTGATCGATCAGTATTGCTCAACCTGATTACTGAAAGTGGGGTAAATTCAAACGTTAGCAGACTGATCTGTGATTATTTCACAGATAGAAGGCAGTTTATATGTCTTAACGGCAAAAAGTCCTCCACTCGCCCAGTTTCTTCTGGTGTTCTGCAAGGCGCAATATTTTCCCCATTTTTTCTTTTCTATATACGTCAAACAATTTCCCATACCTCCTGCGTTCATTGGCTCTAAATATGCCGATGACGTTGTTATAGGTTGCAAAGCATCTACCCCTAAAGAGGCTTCCGAAATTCAAAGTAAGCTGAATGACGTTATCACTTGGTCCTTTTCTCGTTCTCTGTTATTGAATACCTCTAAATCTCAGGATGTTGTGTTTTCCCTTTTGGCCGATGTACCATATCCAACCCTTACAGATAGGTTCTCCACCCTCACTGCAAATCAACAACCCCTACCGAAATCAAAAATAGTAAAATACCTTGGCGTCACTCTATCACACAATTTATCATGGTCACTGCACTTTCACTACACATTCTGCAAAGTTAAAAACTTTCATATTTCTCACTCCGATTAAGATTACTTACTGTTCCCCACAAGCTGATAGTTAGACTTGTGAATGCATGCGTCTTGCCCCACTGGTTGTATTGCTGTCAAGTAATTTTTCCCGGTATGTTGAAGAAAATCTTTTATTTACTGGCGAGATCTTTGAAACACAAATATAAATATAGTGGCATTGTTAGGGATAAACTCTCCGAATATATCATTGACAGACACCTACAAGCATGTGAAAATTTCACCGCCAGCGTACTCTCAGACACTCACCACCCATTACACAATGAATTTTCAAAAGCTGTATCTACATCATCCACAGGCTCAAGATTTAAACTTTTATTTGCACGTACCGGTGCTCACCGTAATTCTGTTCTGCCATATCTGGCACGTCTACTTATAGACAAGGACAAAAGTTACACAGAATTTCGCAACCGCTTGCTTCATTGACAAACACCTCCCATTGCTTTCAGTTTCATCATGTAATTTGTAAATTTGAATCCACAAATATGGTGTAATTGCTGAAAATACACCCATTCGGGTGCATAAAGCTACTACTGACTTGAATTGACTTTACTTGACTTGTTATTTTCAATAATATATTTCATTTTCTCCAGGCATATAACTGTTTCGAATACTGAAGCATATTAGTTGCGTTTAAAATGCAATTCTGCACAAAACTTGAAAAGAACATCAGACTCCCATTATAACTTATACAGCCTACTATCAGCTATTCACGGATTGCCATCAGGTAGATAATAGATCGAAAATGTTCCAGTGAATTCCCAAAACTACCCATTCATTTTCATCATTCAAAAACAATCTTGTGTTCTAAGTAAATTAAGTGGAACTATAATTTCTCTGATCGGTGCAAAACTTGCGTCTAGGAAGATACGTATCTTTTGAGTTTACTTCTGTGTCACTTCCAACTCACGCGTACCAGCCTCCCCTACGTTTACTGGAGGTGGTGGCCTGATGATAAGTTCACCCCAGAGGACGTCAGTTCGAATCCTTTCATCACCGACTAACTTTCCCCAATTTAATTGCATGGCAGCGTTCCGCTACCCTTTCCTGATTCAATAAAAGGAAGTAAAAATAGAAAACAAGAAAATAAGAATATGGTCACACATTCGTGTCTCGGACAGTCCTCAAGAATGAGGGAATACAATCATCCTAGAAGATGTACCCCATTTGTACTGTGAGATTTGAGAACATTGGGCAGATAATTGCAAATGAAATAGTTAATTCTATAGCTGCATGGCTTTGTGAGTATGTAAGGTTTACATCCCCGGCTAAGATTACTCGTGGGATGATTTCACTATAAAAAAAACAGGTAACGTCACATTCAGATAAGACTTTGCACACGGTTTTGATCAGGATAATGACAGTGCATTTTTATCTTATAAATGAAAGAGCAATCAACTGTTTTTTCTCTCCGCTTTGAACCCGGCTAGTAGCATGAAATCACACAAACACTATTTGGCTGCATTTATGAAGAAGTCAAGTTCAAAGCTCATTTGAAAAACAACAAGCTGGGGAACGGTTTGACGGAAAAAGTTTGTTCACTGTTTTCTTTCTTCTCTCCCTTACGTGTGCTCAGTGTTATCGGAAAACCCCGAATCCATGCCAATTCACCACGAGTCACTTTGTTGTTATCGTCATTCATCTAGATCGGACGTCTATCGACCCTGAAACAGGAATATTCTTGGACTGCAGAATCAATTTGAATCGAATCTTAACCAGTCTGTTTCAGGGGTCAAATTCCGTCAGAATAAAGAGTGCGAAGTCTGTTGAATCTCAGTGCGTTTTGTCTAGCGAATCACAAAATAAGCTACACATTCCATTCAAACACAATGGATATTCACTAAATGCATTTATGTTATCATTGCGCAAACCTGATCGTTTTAGAGGCTGATATCTATTGATGTGGTAATCAAAGGAACTCAACTAGAATGTTCGCTTGGAATACCGGTCATCACTTATCATCGCAAAGGATTGGCATCCCAACCCAAGAGAAAGCATATTCGTTTTGTGTAATGAATGTAGTATGTAAAAATGTTAGCATTCAGCGCTATGTTTTGTTTTTAGTTTTCAACAATTTTGAAGAGCATGCACTGGCATCCCAGGTGTGTCTGTGATCATCAATAAATAGCAACGGGTGACTGCTTTGCAGTACATGAGATACTAAAGTAGTGTGCTGTACACTCCCGTTTATCAGGATTTACCAATGGAATGGGGCTGTACCCAATGTAATATATGTATTGAAGACACGGTCACAATTATTTTGATTTGATTGTGAGTTGTGTGCATGTTTCCTGATTGGACCTTTTTGATCATGGTTGCCTTTTGTATTTTCCCTGTCTTGCAGGTCATTTGGAAGCCCCCTCCATGGAGAACTTATTGCGAGAAGTGTGTCCTAACTGTGTGTTGAGAGCGTCAGTGAGTGGCCGAAGGTTATGCGGCATTTTTGGAAGACGCTAATTGTATAAGAACTCGTACTGCTTTATCCGGAATCAATATATTACTGTATTTCGAGTGGAATCAGAACTGGGGCCGGTCCTGAATACTACAATATATACATATGTCTAGTTGCTTTTCAGCAATCACTGAGGGGATTCAACAAACTGTTGACATCTTGCGACATGTATCTATTTTCGGTCTTGATTCGAACTAAGCACTGAGTTGGCTTCGTTTCTGGGGCCCATTGAACGAGACACGCACTGATATCCGGTTATTCGGTTATATAATAGACAAACATCTGTATGTTATGTAGCCCAATCCTTTGTGGTGTAAGACATGTGTTGTGTCGCTCTAAACAACGTTATTCACAACCCAAAACGTTGTAGCTTAAATTTGGACAGGAATCCAAATAGCTGTTGAATTCAACTCGGAACAAACAGCAATCCATTCCTATGTCTTGGTCCAGTATGAGTAATCGAGATCTACCACACGGTGAAAACCACACCTAGCTTAATACGGATCTGTCTGTCAGTTCACATGGACAATGCAAAGAGAACTTCAAATAAAGCATTCTATTCACTTCGAGCATGCCGGACGTAACAAGTCGAGGAAACAGGCAGAGGTGTGCCTAAGCTCGAATACCATAATCAATGAGCGGGAGAAAAGAAGACGGATGACTTGTAACATATATTTGCTAAACTAATTAGTAATATAAAAATACCTGTTCCTCCATATAATATTATCTCTTGAGAGATATCGAACGTGGTAAACTCAATGCCATGTAAACTTTGATCAACTGAAACCAAACTCGTAACGACACATCACAATGACCTAGTCACATTGTTTAAAATTGCGTCTCGTAAACCGATTCAAACCCCCCAATCACTGAACAGATCAGTAATCGGTCATACACGATCGTCTCGTTATTGAAACAAAATTAAAAACTGAAATTTGTAACGCTAGATGAATCGTTGTGGCCGCCCTTTTCCTTAAGTTGACTTCCTCCTGTCCATCGATTTGGCCTGTATGGTAACCATTGTAATGATACTTATTGAATAAGGGTAAACATTATAATAGAAATGCATATGACTATTGCATCATATGGTTTCATTTTAGCTATGGGATAATAAAATGGACGACAAAGGTGCTTTTTCGAACTCGTGTGATATAATAACCAATCATGTTATAAAAAGAACCTTTTTCCGAACTGTATCTTCCACTGCAATGTTTCTAATTCTCCCGTAATAACATTTTAAATGCTGCAATCTTTAGACTCACGATAAATCTGGTCGAATTTCGAAAGTTATAGATCACAGAAACATCCCAAGGATGTCAACCGATCGTTTGCTTTTGACATCCCGGTTTTTATACGCACATTTATTATTATACCTTTGACATCAAGCTATTTGGCAGAGTCTTTGCTCTGGTAAGACCAGGGTAGTCGCGTTACCCATGGATCTGGACAGGTATTGTTCACACGTGTACATACCATAAACAAATTAATGCCATTCGAAAACTAGGCTTTGACCATTTGACCACCACATAAGCTGAGTTCAGAATGAAACCAATGGAAAACAATGCGGGCCCAGCGCCATCATCATCAACATCATCGTACAGCGAAATTCAGGGAAGCGAACATCACTGATCGCAGCCAAACTCGCAATGCATATGTATTGGGGTTTGATGGACGGGTACCACCAGGATGTCCAGCCCTTAAGAACAAAAACGATTAGAGGTCTCAATCTTTAGTTCTATCAATAACCTGTCCGCAAGGCAGTGGGTGAATGGAGGTGGAGGCCCATTTACTTGAATCAATGACTCCTCTACCATTTTTACCGACTGAAGTGTAAATTCTAGTCAAATCCCAACCTGGAGGACCAGAAGACTGAATTTCCTCCGACCTTTGCCTTTTGAACCTCCAGGTATTATTATATCTTCGGCTTGAATATAAGTATGTAGCTCATTTCGTCAGACAGAGGAACAAGTCACCACACCACGTCAAGGTGCAGTCTTATAGTGACAAGCACCGCCAAAAAATGGATATCTAAAGTGTGAATAGTTTGTAAAGTACCCAGGCAACCAGGATTATCAAACCCAGTAGAAAAGAAGGAGTGGAATAAATTTAAAACTTGCGGTGGATATTCCTAAACTGAAAGGAACCGCCTTTCTCTCACCTACCCGTTCGATGCAGGTCAAAGATTAGCATTCTAAACAGCTATTCATCTCTAGTAAATGGATCTGTAGAACTACTGTGTATTCTAATACTGATCGCGAAAAGGTCTGTCTGATAATTCCTTTGAATTCGGTGAAACGTTCGTGATGGAAGATGCGTACTATTCATTGACCAACAACACTCAGCCGTTACCTCAAAATACTCCAAAAAGTGACTCAGAAACGAATTAGAAACACTTCAGAGTCTCTCTCACTCTGTCTCTAAAACTACACGGTTGTCTTTTATTTTTTTCTCTGTCAAATTTTAGTTTAGTACGTGTAAACCTTCCATCTGTTTATGTGAAAACAACAATACCTTAAAATTATTCGGCGATACTCATAATGTTGCCACTGTTTGAGTGTTGTTACACAACGCCGCTGGTGCGCGTGGTCTGCGCGTCAGATGAACAGTCGTGCACAACAAGATTGTTTGTTTTGCTCTAGCCAGATCTCCTGATCACAGAGACAAAACGCCCCTATGGTGCTTTAAAGGGGTTTTAGAGCCAAAGTAAGGTTGCATGACCCCGTAACATGTTTAAAAACAATCGTAGGCTCTATGTGAGGTTTGAACATTCTTGTACTGTGGCGATACAAAATTATTTGCTGTACTCAGCATTTCACAGTTACACTACAAAGCAACAATAGTTTTGTTTTATTTCAGTTCTTCCTTTAACTTCCATCGATTTGATATATAAAGATGCGGAAATTGTCCAAGATAAACTATTTCTGCTGGACATAAATTCATTTGATGAATGCATTTTGACCAACCGAGTAATCTAGTAATTTTTGTTCTTAACCGTCTTCGGAAAACGAAAACATTAGCATGTGCACACCCCTCCGATCGAGTGGTCGGGTAATAGGAGTGTGAAAATAATATTCCGAGGGTCCTGATTTTAACCCCCTATCACAGACGCCCATCTTCCCATTTTCGTTATATCTTCATGCAGCCTTCTGATGAACGCCCCCTCCACTTCCTGGAAGTTTATGGCATTTATTGCGAAATGCCTAAATTAGGATATCTGGGCGATGTTTCATCCTCTCTATGCGTTCCAAACTGGGAGTTCAGTCTAACTTTGCCACGAATCTCTGAAGCACGGGAAAAACCAATAAAGCTGCAAAACTTCCCGTGTAGAATAAATAAACAAAGCTTTCATAGCTACCATACTGCAGTGTAACTCCAAACAAAGGTTATCGCTCCGTTATGTATCATATTGATTGATCAGATAATTCGAAAACAATATCGCATAAATTTTATATCGTAGCTAACTCCAGTTAACCATCGTTTCAGTTACACTTCGAAATGTAAATAACTTTTGTTGTTGTTTAAACAAACACTCGAAGCATCATGCATGCCAAGAAAGGATAAAAATCAAGAAGCTAAACAAAGCAGGTATGATTGGATAATGAATTGATCAACATTTAATCTTGCTTTTAGACGAGATAGAAATAACGTGATTAGGGAGACTTCATTATCTGGATATCGGTTTCGACGTTGAAACGTTTGTCTGCAACCTTACTATACCTGTACCGTTTATTTAGTTTTCCCTATTAGGTTCTTCAAACAGATTGTTCGAAAGAGGATGGAATTATTTTTATCCCAAATCAGTGTGTTCTCTCTTTTCATTCCGAGGTGACCAATCAAAAAACCTATAAAAATAATAATAATAGTTGCCCAAAAATTTCCCTTCTTTCGTATAGCATTTTTTATCATATTTTTCAACATTTTTTGACTGAACGCTACTCGTTAATTCTTATTCAACGGGTGAGAATCGATATTTTATTTATTTACATGCTAGTGTATAAATGAAAACTAGTATCTTACGCAAACCGACGTAGGAAATATCCAGATCCTCACCGTGTCTATGATCGGCTGGAGTAACACGGCTAAATTAGTGTGGATTAAGTTGGCTTCGTTATTACTCGTCGGGTTTGCCGGGTTGTTGGAAAAGCCTATTTCACAAATACTTTTTCAGATCCATTTTTAATCTAATTCATTTTTAGTAGCCACCCGGTCGACATAGAAATACAGCGAACTATCATTTCTGCTCAGAATAATCCGTCGTGCTAGACAATTAAGAAACATGATAACACGTGAAAAATAACGTTAAATCACGGTTTAGGGTACCTCTTTACCTTGTTGATTTAAGAACCGATCGAATCGCCATAGAATATTTTTATGATTGAAAATACGAAGGAGGGTTTGGTTTGTGAAGTTTATTATATCTGAGTTATAGTTTCATTTTAAAACGAATCGGTACTGGGAACTCGAGAGATGTGCTCAGACTACCAGTTCTAACTTAGACCCGTTTATCCGTACACAAATGTTCCAGTAATGTGTATGCCATCATTGTTTTACCACAATAACCCCTTCGCCCTAAAGAAGCATTGTCAATGATACTGAAATGGGAACCGGTTTGAGGTTGATCAGATTCGATTCTCCTCACGAGTTCTGATTAATCCCTTTTGATGGCGCACCCACCCACGCATGCATACTGTGTTAGCGAACTTGAGTCAAGTCACGAATCGTGCTGTTCGATCACATCAAATCACATCGTACACACACACACACACGCAAACACATATCAGACAAGGCTTTTGTTTGCTTATTGCTCCTTGTGCATGAACCGAGTCCACAAGAAAAATCACGAACGGTGTGTAAGCAACACACACACAAGTTCGGATCAGTTGGATTTGGGGTGGGGTGGGGTGGGGTGGGGGAATAGAAATAGTAATGGTTGAACGCGATGTGAAGAAACTCACATACCTGGCAAGACCTTAAACTTCGAGGTGAGCTCAATACAATGAAAACTAGTGATCATTTTGGTTCGGTATTGTGATTTTGCGTTATCTCTGTAGCGTTGCAAATTTTTGCACTGGGCATTATTCAACGGATCATTTCAGGAATGTTCATGTAATTTGAAAAACAGCAAATATTCTGGCACTTCCAATCACCGATCTAAGCAAGATGACACTAGCTAATTATGCCCATCAGGATAAAGGGCAAAAAATAGTATCCAGGCTTATTTTTGGTAGCACATGAATTCAAGAAAACACCGTATTTAATAATGTTATCTTTTGTTGTGTTCTATTGGATTACAGACTTGCGAAGCAGGTTTAACTTATAGGTAGTTCGGTCACAAGAACTACACATGAGAAACAAACGCGTGCTGGAAACAAAGAGATGAAAAATTTATTCGACCTAGACAGTTTATTTGCAGGTCCGTATCGACTTAGTCAGTATGGAGCTGAGTGCCACGGGTGGAAGTGGTAGTTGATCTTAATTCTCGCAGGAATGAGGCGAAAAGAAACCAGAACGGCGTTGAGTGATGATAAGTTGAGATTTTATGAGTGACACGTTCACGGTCCACAGGAAGAAGTCGAATGTGACCAATGACGACTACACCTTGCGAGAGCAAACGGTGGAAAGTTTTCAACTAGCGATTGTAGCACGGTAAGATACTTCAATAGGTAAGACAGACTGACAAACAGTGAAAAAGATAGGAGGCGGATTTACAAGGACAGCCTTTCGAGTTTTCTATCAGTAAGCACTATATAGACCAGAATACCACCTGCAAACACCCCGATGGTAACACCACGGTACGTGATGGTATCCAGTGGATAAAATACAGGACCATCATCAATGCACGGGGGTTCACTGAAATAGGAGAAACTCTAAAGAGTGAAAACGCATAGAAGTCGTTAAGATTAAGTTAAGATTAAGCCCGTTTTGTGAGATTATAAAGTACGGAATGAAAATCAGAGTAACTTGAAATTGTGCAATCTGGCGCGACGTCAGTTGGTCACTTAATAAGTTTGGCAAATAACGGAACTGATGAATCACATAGGTATGTAGCAACTAAGTAGGGGAGAATGACAGCACTGAAAAAACGAGCAATTCTTACACAGCGAGAGATGTTGATCTCCTTTAGTCCTCTGCCAGGGTATAGGGGAAACAAACAGCCCCAACTTGTGGAGAAGCGAATAATAACAAACTGAGTTGAATACAAATATATTCAGGAAAATTGAAAGCCGGATGGAGTTCACGGAGCAGAGCAGATATTTACTGATAGAGTGAATGACGGGTGCTACTGCCTCCAAGCGAGAACAACGTTATATGGATTGAAAGTCTCTAGTGGGCAACGTTTGGACGGAATGAATGAATGAGAACCAAGAGGGGAATAAATTTGGGTCAAAGTAGAAACAATAAGTGATAACAATTGGTGAATGAGGACTTTAAATAAGGAGAGAAAACATCAGTATGGTTAGTGATCACCCCGTCCAAAAAAGTATAACCCCTTTGGGACGAAAACACAGTGGTTTGACTGATCAAATTTAGTCAAGGGGAAACTATGAACGTGGATAAATTCAACAACATTAATAAACCAGCAAACTGTAAACGACGCCTCTTTGAAGAATTCGCATCTTCTGTGAGTATACGTCAATCCAACCTCAGAATTTTCAAACGAATAGAACCTCTTTCCCCTGTCTTCACGGGTTCAAATCTGGGCGTTTAACTATTATGATATTACACATAAACCCTCAAAGTTCGGAATGAATGCGAGAATTAAAAAAAGCTACTCATGCCTGCCATCTTTCCAAAAATTGGCTATACGTTCGTAATGACAACAGGAAGAATAGACATCGTTTTCTGAGTTGCACAGCTGAAGCCAATCTGCCATCCAGCTATTCTGTCTCATATTCTTCTGTTTAACTGGTCAGACGGAAGTGATGGTGAATCACCCGATGAGGTGTGCTTAAAAACGCGTCGTCAGAGTATGCGATTTGCGTGGGCATCATGTGAAAATCAAATATCCGCCAGACAATGGTGAAACCGGAAAATGTAGCTCAACTCAGTGAGAATCTCGCTTAACTTATAAGTGCATCACAAACACAACGTAAAACCGGAATTGGGGTCATCATTATGCAGTGATGCGGTGGTGACCCGATGGTAACGTAACCAAATGATCAAGCCTGGGATGTGTGTTCGAATCCCACCACCACCGCCTGACTTTACTCATTATATGTGTTGAATGACAGCCCTTTGATTGACCGCTCCCCCCTTCCTGAAAATGGTATCTTTTTTTGTTCAATAAAAGGAAATAAAATGAAAAAGGAAAAGAACGAACATTATTATTTGTGTTGGTAATTGCATTTGTATTTGCGTGCCCTGTGTAAGCTTATATGCATGCTGTCAGTTCAGTTAAAAATGAACACTGTTAGTCACGCGGAATGAAATGAAAATAATCATGATAGTAATATTATAATAATGAAGTATAACACGCAAGGGAAAGAATGCCCCTGAAGTTTGTTTCATGTACAAAACGTTTGACGTAGTTCACTTGCGACTTGCTCATTTTTGATTAGGAGTCAGGCCAGGTAGGCTATAGGCGAATTTTTATAAATGTTAATGCGAGAGGGTTAATGCCGTGATGAGGAGCGCGGATTTTAGGCACACATATCATGAAACCAATGTTAGGGACGGCATTCTATGAAAGGAATATACACAAGTAAAAACACCCAGAAGACTGTTATACCATGATTCCAGAATCTGTACACGCACATACTGGATTTCACGTTACTATTTCTGCATATTTCAAGATAGCCTGTTCAAAAGTTAACAGACATGACAAAAGGGAAAGTCGAAAATGATTGGAATATCGATTAGTTTTTCCCTAGGCATTTTTCAACAGTATTGTAAACCACAGGCACATTGTAATGGACAACAAAACTAATTCATGCAGTGCAAAAAGAAAAGAACTGAACACCATCGGTACAGAAATTCAAATACTTAGAGACGCATCCACGGTGATTTGCTTAGTGTACATGTATCCCTGTAACCCATGACGTTCGGCCTTAAACTAAAATGCAAACCTATTTGGTGTATCATGGTCTTACAATTTGCGCAACGCGATCACGTTTCCTCCAAGGATGCCATGGTGAGGACCACGTGATTCACAAACTCCACATATTTCCGAAGCACATGAGAAAGATGATGATAGGCAACTGGGTTTCTCACAACGTGAGATTGGTCGTGTAACTGAAAGTCGTGGCTACCTGATGTAGTTTAAGTTCAACTGGGCACTAATTTCATCTGAATAACAAGGTGCTTCTTTTATGACAAACTACTGGCTTTCAGTATAAGACTCCCTGGTATATGTATCCTTTGGTACCAGTGATAGCGTCTGAAATCAACAACGAATGCCCAACACAAAAGTACCGGTGACACGGAAATAGAACCAGAAATGTGTTGGTTTCAGTAATTTAAAACTGTATTAAACAAAACAACGTGCTTATGGGTGCTAGGAAAAGTGGGATAGCACTGACAGATGATTCTCAGTTGTCTTTGGAGGAGGGCTCAGTAGTACAATTGTATTGGGGAAAGGATGGTGTGATTGTAGATCGCAGATATTGTTACAGAACTTTTTATCCGAAAAGAATTTTTTATTCATGTAATCGCCCAGTTTGGAACGTTACGTTCAACTGGATTGTGGCTTCATACACAATAACAATTTTTTATAAGGTTGACAATAGATAAAAGATCCGCGAGAACGGATGAGTTAAATACACCAGGGCTACACAACTCGTGTAAGGAGTGTAGGCGTGACAAACAGCACGAGAGAATGTGAATGCTCAGGAATAGTGAATTAACAAAGTACTCTAAACATGTGAAAGTATAGAAAGAGTGACTTA
>UZAN01044908.1:7330-25625 GCA_900618425.1 Echinostoma caproni
CGATCAGTCACAGACCAATCAGAACGCTATGACAATCAAACAATCGTCGGATAATTCTGAATAGCTCTGACATTGTTCTGAAGTAAATAGGAAAATTGTAGTGTTAAAACGGGATACTTAAAATACAGGTCACACTTAAATTTCTACAGTGAGTGTGGGGGCATCATTCTTGAATTATTTGTAGAATGAATGTTATGGCTTCCAAAGAACCTGGGTTGACAACATTTGATCAGATGGAGTCACATCTGTCCTTCATAATTCTTACAAGTGAAAAGACGACTACCATCACTAACTTTAGCTGCTGTTGGCTTGGCGCGGCAATCGCAGATCAGGAGTTAAGACCGATAGTTCAACAATCCGCTCTGTGGACAGAGCATTGGAGCTTCACAATCGAAACCAGCCACGTAGGATAAAAGTGCATCCGCGTGATTACACATTGCCCACAATACAGTGTAGGCAAAACCTTTGGCTGAAACCATCCCGATTTAAACGGCCCCCGTCCAAATCAATGGGCTTTCACGCCAGGCTGGTTGCGTTTTCCCACTGGGTGGGTGGTCTGAGAAAGCAGTCGGTGTGGTATAGCCATGGTGGCCCTGGTTATCTGTGTCTATCCGATCAATCATCACTTCTCTTTTGACTCACTTGACCTTGTTTCTGGCCCCAGGTCTGTACTTCAACCAATCAGTTTGGAGTCCATTCACGTTACGAATCATCCAAAGACCTGTGCAACAACACCATTCCTTGAAAGGCATCATCCAAAGGCCAACATTTGGTCATAGCCCAACCGGAGGACTGCAGTGAAAGGTGATGCTAGAAAGGATTAAATGCCTTTTTATTTGACGAAACAACTGATAAAATGGGAAGCATCGGGGATTGTTGTTTTGTTGCTTCGGAGCTTTATGATACAGCCCCTAAATCCCTATTGGGACCTTGTGTGCATCCGGGTAAGTGACGGAAATGCGTTTCACACTTGCACGCCATCCCCCTCCTCTCATCCACCTTGAACCATGGATACAGGAGCGCAGAATTGTCTCCGGAACTTCAGTTAGCCCCATACGAGTCTGTTTTAAAATCGATGAAAATTTCCATGTCAGATTAGGAAGTTAGTCTATTTTTGTAACAACTCCACTGGTAAAGGCAGCACTATTGCAAAGTAGATATAGATAACCGAAAGTCATACAATTTCTGGAAGGGTATGATGCGTGCAAAATANTATGTATTTCTGCATACTTCATAACAAATAGTATGTGAGTGACTGATCGAAATCTCCCTAGAAGCACACCACCAGTTTCGCGACTCTTGCTGCTCGTGCGGGATGCGTATCCGGCAACCTTTCGACAGTTCAGTCACATACTTGTACCCAGGAAGTGCATTTTCGTCACAATAANAATAACCGTTTTTGCAACATGGGGTAATTTTTGGATAGACAGTTCTTTCACAGCCAGTCCATTGAAGATTCAATGCTATGATTTGATTTTTTGTAGGTGGGTTAGATGCTACTGATCGCAACAAACGTGATTTGATCGTCTTTATAGAATATTTCACAATAAGTTGTATGTGAATATATATACCATGCGCCTTCTTGTGTATGATAATGTTCAATCTGCGGATTATAGACCATTTCCTAATTCTTTTTTCCCCAAATTTCCACCTGGAACATTTATATTTCTGGTGATATCCCTTTTTGTTATCTGAATTTGCAAAGCACACTTTGTCGCAGGTTACACTTTGTTAACTCAAAATGTTTACAGCCTGTATGCATACACTGTCCGGTCATGCACCTACTCTGTATCATCACGTCCACATTGCATAAAGAAAAAATATTAATAAAAGTAATCAGATAAGATGGAAAAAATCACATTTCAACTGAAATCAATAGCTGTGTTTGTTTGTCAGTATGTAGGGTAAATAAATACGGTATGTGGGATCACAATGGTGAGTCAATCCATTAGACCGTGAACATATAGACCGCGGCTTACAGGATGGGAACGACATTTATTGGTAGATTTCGGATGGGAGAATAAAGATACTATTTGCCAGAACGCCAACGCAGATCCAAATCGCCGAACCAATTGCCTTAAATAGAACCACTTCTAAACCCCGTGGTCGGATTTCAACAGCCCATGGAACATACAAGGGAGAATAGAAAGAGGAAAACTCACTTACAAGCTATTGGTTTGTCTAAAGACATGAGGGTTTACAAAGTAAGAAAATTTTCATGCAAGATGTGTTCGTCATGTGGAGTCCACAAATGACTCAACAATAAAAGGCTCTTGATGCCCTGTTAAGCCGTTAGGAATTAGCTATTGCTGATTGTCACCGGAATCAGCGGCATTCGAGCCCGGATATGGAAGGTGGGGGAGGGGGTACGACCGTGACTAGTTGAGCTATTCTGGTTGATCCCCCGTAACTAGATAATCTATATATAGTGCTCATTCGGTGCAGTCATTAAAAGTACCGCACCTTACCAGATCCTAATGTACACCTTCTCAGTGGGGTCTTGCTGCGACCGAGCACGAAGTTGGCACCTAGGATGAGTAGAGAATAATAAACAAATAAAATCTTACAACGACTACCTTGGCACAAAGAAAACTTTTCACGCTTAAAATGAAGCAGAGTCCCCATCACAAACACCACAAATCGGCCGATGCAAAGGACTCCATCCTTTCGAGAAATCTTGATAGTTATCAATCATGTATCTGTCAATGAACAAATTTTTGGAGTATCGATCATGCATATATGATCATCCATCATAAAATGATGCTCCCAGACGATTAGACCCTATCTGGACCCACTAAGTCAGTCTCACTTTATCGTAAACTGTCATGCATATCTACCGTGGTTCGGATTTTATCACTTGATCCGTCCACTTCCCTCTGTCCTTTCATGCTAGCTTTGAGAAGTTCCTGCGCATCACAGAAAAATTGCTCATATTCGAGGGAAATCGCGTAGAAGCCCAAAGTCTTTTTAGCAGAGATATTTCAAAAATTTCACTCCCCTCACTTTACAATCAAAAATGTATCCATCGTTAAATACAGGAATAAGTATTTCATTGTTCTTTAATATTGAAACACCATAGCCAACCTCCATTCATGCGCAATCCCACCATTTTTATTCTATACATTCCCGAATTTATGAGATGACGTTGATCAGTGTAGTATAACCTTTCCCAGGAAAAAATGAACTGTTGATGATCTCTCGATGTGTACAGTACCAGTTATCGAATTAAACCGAAAAATTGACTGAACGAATGCGAAAACGGTTCAGTTGTTCTAGCTATTCACCAACAGGTGTAGAGAAAGTAATCGGTCCATATCAAACTTGACTCGACTGATACAATTCTAATTAGCCGTTTATGTGGTGAACGATGGCGGTTTGATAAGCTTCACCTCATTAAGAAAAATGGAATGCAACTGATTTGAAGAAAAACACTGGTATGTAATGAGTTCACCATGGGAACCGTTTGGAGCTAAGTGGTTCAATAGGATCAGAGGGAATTCTGGTTGAAACATACGAAGTAGGGAATCCGGTGTCCTGCGCCTAACATGAGAGAAAGTGCATTTCACTGAAATGCAGTTCTCTTGTTCCGGACATCCTATCATGCACACATGATAGGCATGGATGTTTTTTCATCTTTTATCGTTTAGAAAACAGAAAAAGAAATGCGCAACTAAAACTATAAGTGTGTCCAGACTAAGGTGATTAAAGGAGCAAACACACTGACGTAGTGAAGAATGGGGCTGAAGACGGGCTCCAGCGCATGACGGTCTAAAGGTGTTTGAGGACTGATTCCGCCCGAGCGTCACGCATTTCGTTAAGTCAACATGATGCCTATGGATGGCACATGTACAACAGCTGTCTGAACAACGTGCAACTTTAAACGCGCTAATTTGTTCTGAACTGAAATTTATCTTGTCTGAAACTTGGAGTACCGGTGGTACGAGAAAAAAAGGTGATCGGAACGAAACCGAAAACCTCGACTTATTGCCATTGTCTTAGCTGGAGAGTAAACAATTGCAACTACAACAACCACGCGGTAATTGATTATGATGTACTGTTCATCCGGCGAATCGATTGTTTTACAAGTGACATTCCGAACTGGTACAGTGTTTCATACAGACTACATCCTGGAGAAACTCTTGTGGTCATCGATTACCGTTAAAACATAGGAACTCATGTTATTACGACAAACGAGTGTTGTATCGTTTTGCCGATATCATTCAAGTGGGAGTAGTCGCATTCCATTTGGTGTGGTGAAAATTTCAGAATCTGGATATAACCACACGTAGACTGCCACATTGCTTCCCGTGCTTATTCTATCTGATCTCTGGTGTTTAGTCTTGATTCCAGTTAGCTTTCATCGGCATATACCAGATTGACCGGAAAGGATTTCTTTGCTTTAGTGATTTCGAGGCGAAACAAGCCAGAGAGACACAAGCATGCCTATCGGCACGAACCTGAACAAGCCTCAACGCGCAACCAATTACAGAGAACCGGCAAATGTGCCACAACATATGAACAGAAAGAATGTGTTCATAGGTTGTGTGGGCATGTTACGTCCCGAAAAATATCAATGGGGGTTAAAACACCATAATCGAAGACTGAATAGCCGCAGGAGCGGTTGTAGATAGCAACACAAGGGCTGAGGGAATGAAAAGTGAAACCGCAGAAAGGTCTGAGATTGGAAGAAATTCAGGGGAATTATAAATTAAATTTTCACTTGAGTAATACCGCCACATACCGAGGGGCAAAGCAAGCGACGTCTGTTATCCACTGAGCTCTGTCGGTCATAAATGACCGCTTAGAATGTTTTGACCATATGGGAATTCAATTTGTCACTTACCAATTAGTTTTGCGTCAAAATGAAGTGCTCACAAGAGACAGTTTCATGATAACATTGGAATTTTATGTGCGGTTTTTTATACTCCTGACACAATAAATCTTCATGAATGCTAGGGTTAATAATTGAATCGTTTATTACATTATTTACTTGATGGCAGGAAATGTTACCAATGAGCACACAATATCGATTACTCATTAGAAGCGATTATTTTGTGCAATGAAAAAGCAGTATAGAATAAATATTTTTACAGTTTGTTATCTGTTTATCTCGCGGATACAATCTCATGCTCATCTGTGGTTCGTTACGAGACTAAGTGTTTTAAGCTGTAGTTGGAATCATACATATTCATCTGCTACTTTCAATGTTTTCGGTCCGTCGAGACGTTAAACATCACCGATTTGTCCAAGCGGATACCGATGGCACGTGTTGCGAATATGAAGATCCAAGTAATGACCAAGCCCACACACATGCAAATACGCACACCTCGGTGTATGATACCCCATTGATCAATATCGATACGGTCGTTGGGCCTAAACCGATAAACTTATCTTTATATTGTCTCATCCTCTATTCAATTGCATCGTTTATTCAATTGCCTATCAATGATTACAGGCGTCAATCGAATGTTCTCCTCTAGTACGGTTTCAGCTCCAGCTCCAGCTTGCTTACAATACGACTGAATTGTGTTTGAAGTTAGCTTTTCTTAACAAATTGCCGCGAATGCTATCATTGTCATACCTGCGTAATCCTAATGATCACGCCCTGGTGTACACACACACACACACACACACACACACCGATGCAACAAGGGCCGTTTTCCACGCATCAACAGCAGACTTGTCGACATACCGACCAACCTGATCACGATTCCTTCCGGTCAAAGCCGTTTGGTGCGATATTGTCTCATTCGTTCACGTATCCATTACCGTCGCTTCTCCATCTTTTCCTTTCACACGCGTTGGCCTACTCAGTCATCCCGACGGACAGCTCAAGTCCCACGGCCTAGCCTCGGCAACGTGCTCCCGTTCTCTTTTTTGGTTCTCTCTCTATCTCACGATAGCTCGTCTACTCCGTTTAGCCCTCTGGGGGTTAAAAGGGTTTAGAGAAGAATGAGGAGGGGGAGGGAAGGTCTCATTGTGTTTGTGTGTGTACCCAACACGATGCGTGTGTGTGTATTAGTTTGCTTGTGCTTACGCGATTGGTGTGCGCAATGGACAATCCAAGTTTGGTGTATACCCAATTCATTGAAATCCCCCGCCCTACCTCACCTATTCTTCCACTGGCAACTTTAAGCGTAAAGATAGGGTCTGTGCGTTGATGTCGCCAGGCCTGGTGGTGGTGATGATGGTCGTGAGGCTAAGTTCCCATGGCGGGGGTGGGCAGGTGCGGGGGTCGCCGCTCAAATGATGTGAACGCGAGGAATAGGGCGAGGCTAGGCGATGGAACACCGTCGTCTCTCGCACCCGAGGCACGGTGCGCAGTGCGAGTGTGCACACACATATATACACACCTACGAGACACGAACCGCTCCACATATACATAAGCCCCGGGACCGTGTGAACGAGAGCGTGGGAACTAATGGTCTGGACAGCTGCAGGCCTATCGTTTGTCTTCACAGTGAGGTTCCCACGGTATTTCGCTGTCATCATGAGATCAACAACACAATATGCATGTTTGTTTGTCAGCGTGTGTGCCGTGTGTGTGTGAGTGTGCATGAGCTATCTAGTGTTCATGTGAAAACGTGTGTGTATATTCACATTGGCTTTAGCGAAGTGTATCCACGACCGTGTGTGTGCGTGCGTGCGCGCGTGTGAACTAATTGCGTGTCCTACGTGCGTTTGTATTTGTGTGCTTCAATATGTGCCTGTGTGCGTACGTGCGTGCATCCGCGTGAAGGCCAGATAGCTAGCTATACTAAGGAGTCGACAACACGCCAGATAGTGCAGTGAATCTACCGGCGAGCGACAAAGCGAGAATCGACTACTATCGTTCCGGCGGAGGAAACAATTTCACAAATGACCAGCCTCTGAGCACACTGTATTCTCTGCCATGTCATGTTTTTGTTATCGTGAGGCTTTGAATCAGCACGGTTAAAATTCCTCCTCAGACTAGGAATCGAATACACACAAATTGATCTTGATTCTGTGAATTTCATTCAGCCAAGCCATCACCACACTCAACCTGTGATCGTACCGCATGACCAACTCGATGGATGTGTACTGGACTTTGACAGTTGTGAGGGCAGATAACCCACTTCTGTGAGTGTTCCACGCATGCTGCTAGTAGGACGAATGAACTCGGATTTCACACAGTCAAACCTCAGAACAGCAGCAGTCGCAGCTGCAGCCGTAGCCAGTGCTCTCGATGTACTGGGAACGTCATTGAACAATTCAGCCTTTGTTTCTTGTTCGACCAACTCTAACAACCACTCTTTGACCACAACCACTTCCGCTGTGGCTACGGTGACCACGGACCCATCGTATCACGTCACGCATCAAACAACTCATCTGGTACCCTCTCCCACTTGTGTTGATCGTCGTCTGCTGACGGATCCGGTCCGTGCAGTTGGCCACATGCGTGCGCATAATTTACCGTCGGACACCTTTCGCGCTCTGCTCGATGCGGACTACATCGGTGCTGAGATGGCCGAGAAGGAGAACATGCGCGCGCGATTTATCCCGTTTACAGACACATTTGCGGATCCATCGGAATTGGTTGGTGGACTACGAAACGGTACTGTTGGAAAGTTAGAGCAGGGATCCAGTGATAAGAACTGTACGTTGCTTAGACTTGAGCCGTCGGGTCACCTGGATGTGGATGGGTATCGATGCAAGAGTAAGTGTGATTTGTCGCTTTGAGTGAATTACAGCCACCGCTGTCCATATTGCATACCGGACTGGTTTAGTTTATGAAGACATTAAATGTATCAAACTGTTTCCTGAGATATTTTGTGTTGTTTTGTGATTATCGTTAAGTTTGGTTATGTTACGGTCATTCTGAAGATGTGATTTATTTTTCAATTAAAACTGCAACGGCGATAGTTACCACGATAAGAAAACGGAATACTTTTTCTCTGTTTCCAAATTCCTTTGAAATCAATCACTTTCTAGAAGAAAACCACCTGGTCTCCCACGCCGGTTTCTCTTATTTCATCTGTACCCTCATGGACCAGTTACGATACCTCTCTTATTCCCAGAGCTATTTATCGAAAATTTAAAATTTTACTCAATCGTATGGCAAATGGGCTTGCCAAAGGGTAAATGTAGATTCCAAATTGGTCAACTAACAGTTGGGCCATTCTATGGTGGTAGAAAAACAAGCTATATACTGCGTGAAATGGAGCCCAGTATCCCGTTTATGTGTTCACAATCCGCGAAAGAGTCTGGAGGATGATTTTTGCCGGTGAATCATCCTGAAATGAAGTCATTGGAATTTCATTCCACTCTTGGTGTAGTTTGACAGTAATCAATCTATAAAGCTAATGCTTCCGAGGGTGAAAAACGAAGACGACTATGACCCGGAACCCTGACAACTTTTACTTACGAACAAGGCACGGTTGTTGATTTTAATCACCAAAACTGGATACAGTTGGAAGGTGTCAATCTCAATGAGAAACTTGCTTCAATAATTATATCCGTGGTGTGGATATGGCCACATGTATTCTTACTGCATTGCTCAGATTCGCCCTAGACTCGTATACTGCAGTCATGTGCGCGGTGGAGCTTTGCCCACCTCTCTTTCTTCTTGATCGGGTTCAACATAAGACCATCAACGACCCGTCCCTAACATGTAACTTGCAGTCACTGGTTCACCGTCGGACGGTCGCTTCTTTAGATACTAGTTTGGATTTTGCTCTAGTGAACTTTTCGCTTCCGCTTACCGATTGTTCTCCCTCGTAGATCCCGCACACAAGCGGCTGGCCATCCATTTCAAGTGACTATCTCCAGGTCTCGCATTTATAACTTTCAATCATCTTTTCCCCTAAGAACAGCACGCTTTTCGGGGGAGAATTAGAAAGAAGAATTCGATATTGCTTTAAATCCGGTGCTTGTGTTGTACATCAAGACGAAGAATTGAGGCCTTGTAATTCATCCCTGGAATATTGATGAATATTTACAAAAACTTATTTCGTTCCTCCATTTTTCGATATTGACTTCGGTATCTTTGGCGAGATCGTCATAAGAGCATTCCGATATCAACAGACTAATCATGGTTCCGTATTTGTTTTTGCAATACTGAGAGCAGGTGTCCACACAGACATCTCGTCCTTCGGTTTCTGCGATTTTTTCTCTTTCCCTAGTGGTAGGGTGGCATTCCGTTTCGTGTCACCAGGGTACCCCAAAAAACCGGACTGACAAGAGATGCCATAGAAGACTATGTTTCGTGGGTGGTTTGTAGGGCGTAGACAGCAGCCCACAAATTCTGACTATCGACGATATTAGGATCACGTCTTCTCGAATTGACTTTATAATTCATAAGGAATGACAGAGAAACTGGTTCTGGGAGTATGATGAACTCAAAACCGATCAAATTATTTGTTTTGTAAAGTGGAGGATGCGTGTGTTTGTGTAAAGAAGGGGCATGAACACAACCATCGCGATTTTTTGGGGATTCGATGGGCGAAAGATATTACGTGTGCTGTAATTGTATAAATGTTGTGACTTTCAAAGACACATCCAGTAATCATTTATCGCAAACTGTTTGTGTGAATTTCCTGGATCCAATGTTTCCGTGGATTATTTCCAAGATGATTATTTCCAAAGATCAACACTGTCAATGTTTGGCACAGTACTGTAAATTGGTGATATAAGGTCCACGATACATGAGGTTCGATGAATCAATTGTTTCCACAGGCTCATCTCACCACTCATGGTTTCGAATGTCTCAAAATTGTTTTCGTGCCCCGTTGGAGCCTCCATTTCCTTCACAGCATGAGGTTAACTTTAGTGAAGTGATTCTTTTTTCTTTCAAGTACTCTGAAAGACGGATTAAAATCTCTCCCTCTCGCTGTCTTGTTCAATAGTGAGTTTTTGCACTCTATTACGTTTAACTAAAGTGAAATTTAATGGGATCCTTCTCTAACTTGGTCCGCCACTGCACCTCATCAGGTGTGTATGTGCACACGCGACCAACTGCCAATAGTCATTCGCTATTCTCTCTCTCTCTCTGTGTGTGTGTGTGTGTGTGTGTGTGTGTGTGTGTGTTTAGACCACCCACAAACGAAACAGCCGTGTTCTTTCCTGCTGGCAATACGGTGCGAGTAGCTGACTCATCCGTATTAGTTAGGACAAACTGACCTGTCCTGAGCACGAACCGCCAACAGTCAGACACCACCGCTCAAATGAGAGGCCCAGACCGGATAGTCATGCGTGGCACGCGAGTGTTGTATGTAGAGCTATGTGACCACGAGAATTTCGCATACTACAGGACTGAGTGAAAATTTCTGTCGCCCGCCTGTTGAAACAAAGACGTTGGTTGGTAAAATACTTTATTGTAAGGGTTGGTTTTCACACCAGTCAATTAAGTTTGCAACTGTGTGCATGGGGAGGATCGGGTGGCGCTTGAGCTACTGACAAAGATTTAGCCAAGGGTCTTGCTTTATTCACGTTTTAGCAACAACACTTGTGCACTCTCTGACAAAGCACTTGACAGATTTTATTACACTCGGCATGTTTTAATAAGGATTGAATGACCCTCCCTCTCCCTTATCCATCTCATTAGTCACGAGGACTTGTCGCGCTAGTATAGTAGTCGATAACTTTAATTCCTGAGGTCGCGAGCGCTCAAGAATCCACAAAAGTTTATTGGGGTAGAAGCGATGCGGCAAGGAGATATAAAAATCGATGAGTAATGTGAAAACGGTTGTATCATCTTTCAATCTGGCCTTACGATTCCATGATTTTATCACAAGTCAACATTACGGAAATCCGATTTAATTGGTAGATGTAACAGACACTTGAAATACTCTCAGAATTCGTGAAAGCTGAATGAAACCGTATTGTGTGATGGTATGGTTATTTAAGACGACATGCTGATTGGGGCTAGCTCGAGAGATCTAGCTGAGGATTCAAGAAACGTATCATCTGATCATTTTTCATCCGCACTTGATAAAAATCCATTTATCTACGGTAGACCACAGTTGGACTATTGCATCAGCTTGAGTGGGTTGCCTCTTAGTTAGTCACATTTGTAAAGCAATTCGTTGGTAGAATTTACCGAGAGCCNGTACGGTCGAGCAGGGTGTCTTGTGTTGTGAGAGGTCATCCCTCTATTGCACTTTGGGGAATGCTCCTATAGGACCCAACAGACTCAAACAGCCTCTGCTGAGGAAGGCCTACTCACGACCTTCTCTTGGCCAAGGAGTTTTCCCATCAAAGTAGGAAGACGAAAAGCATATATCCAGGGCTATAACCGGGTTGGTGGACTACCGGTAATCTACCCAGGAAAGTTGACCAAAAACCCTGATTCTAAACCAACCAAGAGGAGGCGTACGAACTACACTCTCTANACTCTCTACACCTTGGTTGAAGCAGTAGTCACTCACTCGATTGGGCATCGAGGTTCATTGGGCATTTTGGACGTCTGACCCCGTCTAAAGGGTGCATGATCTGATAAATACCGGCCCCCAATAGATTGCGGTTTTCACACATTGCCTTGCGGGGCTAGTCGCACGCTCCGGTTGTGATTTCCTTCGGAAAAATCACCTGGTTTGGGCTTGGCAGTCTGGCGGTATTTCGCTCACAAACAAATCGTGAAACTTTCTCTTTTTACAGAGATTATTGTACTATTATTAGTTTGACACAGTCCAGATTTAAAAGCTTGTGAACTACATACATACGCGTATAGCATTTACCGTGGTTATCCACTCTCTGTCTCTAACGCTTGTGAGATGCAATCATTCAGGGCCGGACTCTATTAACGTGATGCAAAAGGTAAATGGTTGATGGTCGTGAGGTTATTAGAAGTTCCACCGAATCGGACACGGTGGCTCATGTTCTCCTGGATCCGGAAATTTAGTACTCAGCTTGGGTAACACGAGTGTATCCTGTTGTCCTAATCCCTAACTGATGACTGCTTACCCAATTGAATATACTGTCAGCTGATAGAATGTTTTTACCTTCTCAAAAAAGAATCAACTTTTACTATCCAAGATAATCTTTTTGGATGAGTATAGGAAGCCGTGACGAAATTCGTTCATCTTTCTGTTCGGCAGATGTCCTGTTTCTTTTCGTTTGACTGCAAAATATTACCAACTGGAATGGAATAATTTGTTGTCTTTGCTGTTGTGGTAATCGCAGTGAAAAGATGTGTGTGTGTGTGTGTGTGTGTGTATGTGTGCTTTAGAGCGTGAGTTCTGACGGTGCAAAGGAGCAACAAATAGGGCCGTCATATATGGTAAGGTGGTGATCACCTAAAAGGGACAAATAAAAAGTACATTTTGACACCCGGCCAAACATCTGTGACTTCTCGTCAAGTTTGAACACGAAAAATCTCCAACCGGTTGGATTAATTAACCTGCTGATGTATTCTCCTTTGACGACCTTCCCACCCTTCCTCTCGCCACCCGGTAATCGCGTTTCACTCTTCATACGTTTCCGTGCCCTGATATTCCGCTGTGTTTCCGTCCAGTCTGTGCTGTGCTCTTCAACTGAAAGACAAACCGTCGTAGCTTATAGCATAGAACCGCCACTTTGAATGTTCAAATGGTCTGTTCGGCGGATGCTCGAACTAATAAGCATCTACGCTATTCAATAATAGAGAAAAATGTACGTACGGTGTGAGCGTACTCATTGAGATCTTTTTAATTGTCCCATGAATCAGTTCCAATCAAATGTCGACGGTGAGAAAGGCGAGTATTATAGGCCCGAGTGGGGTTGGAGCCTAGTTCGAAGCATTCACCAGTGAGGTTGATACATACTACCCAAAGTAGATCAACCCAGGACATGGAAAGCAATTTTATCGTGAAACGCACAACTAGTTGATGTGACGTTTTGTTTTGAAGAGAAACTGACTGATGTTGTATTTATTCACTTTCACCCACCCCATCCCCGCTCCGTTCACTGACAGACAAAATGGTGTGCAGAGCATCTTTTTTGGCAGACTGAATGCATACGTTTTCCACGGAGGATGCGAAGACAACCTCAGGTGAAATAGAAAGATCTAAACAAAGGTCAGGGGCGTTCTGCTATCGGAATGGCATATTGTTACCTTTAGCTTGTGTGTGCGTGTGTGTGTGTGAAAAGTAAATCTCATTTAAGGTATTGTGTTGTCTGTGGCCCATACCACGGTGATCATTTTGAATGGATTGCATGTCAATATTGGGGAAAGTTGAAACTGACCAGGAATAGCAACAGAGCATGTGTAAACTGTCTGAATGCGCTTCCACAGAAGGGCACCCCCGTATCGAAGCCTGAGGTGAAAATAGCCGTAAGTTAATAAGGAATGTTTGCTTATTATGATTAGCATAGTTACAGTATTGGTTTTATTATTCTGCGATCGATAACCCATCATTTACACGTGATGGGATGTAGACATGTTCCATATGGTTGAACTAACTTCCCTCGGTAATTGGTTGGAGAAGTATCATTTGCCTGGTTTTCTATGTGCATCAAAGACGTAACTGATTCTGCTGATCAGTTTTTGTTGATAGAATAAAGGAAAAAATTCCAAAAACTGCTACCTTTTAGCATCTAATAAAAAAAAATTACGTCCGACATGACAATGTTCATTGCAATGTCGGCCTTTTTTACTCGTTAGTTGCGTAATCGGAGGAGGAAAATGGTGTTTATACTCACTAAACGAATTAGCTGTCCGTCGCCCATCGCCTCATAGTTTTTTTCGGTTCAAACTCCCCCCACCATTGTTCACTTGCTTTACCGTCTTGTTGTTTGACAGCCTTCAGTCGATCGCGCCCTCTCTTACCCTAGTGACAATTCACTGTAACATATTCGTGTATCAGGGAAACGGAATTAACAATATTATCTGTAGAATTTGATCACTATTCACGGTTGACTATGAAAGAAATAATCTTTCAATTTAAATGCAGGAATACCATCGATCACGGTCAGTCGTAAACATAAACATGTACCGGCCTAAGATCGTTTTTGGATGAATGCAGGTAGGTCCTTTGACAGATGAAAATATGGCCAGTCGAGACACGCCTAAGTGTTCATATTCTTCGCTTGAGGTTGCACTGTTCAGTCGCCCTTTATTAGTTTCATTTTTTGGATGACGCTCAGAGACAGAGAGAGAGAGAGAGATTACAGATTGGATTGATTGATGAAATAAGCTGGGTTTTCGTTACGTTTTCTTAGAGCCGGTCACATTCATACTGGAACAGGCGATTAAACCCACTCAACTCTGACTTGTTCGCATCTCAGACTTGGTTAGTACGTCAATCATTTTCGATGTTTAATGGACTGCTAGGCTAATTGAAATTGTACCTATTGTTGGCATCGTGGAGGGAGGAAAAGTTATCGACTTCTTTGTCAATGAGTTGGACTAGCGAACAATCCACTGAGATGGTTTCGGTTATCAAACGAATGCGATTCGACAAAATCATCTGGGACGGTAAAATCACTTCGTTACTTTTTCTTATTTCGGCCTTTTGATCTTTCTTATTTAGACACCAAAAATCTTCATTCCAGTTTTTTTTCCAGTCATTAACCATGCAACTTCGCATGCCAGTTTTAGTTTCTGTTTCTTAACTGCCCATTGGGATAAAAAAGCAGAAGGAAGATTGGAGTGTTGCGAGCAGGGTCAAAGAGAAGATAGAGAATTCACATGGACTAAGGTTCCAAGGATAATGAGCAGATGCGCGTGTGCCACTGTTTGTGACAATCAGCTTAATCATTCAGTGTCTCTAACCGGGGTCCCTATCCAGGAAGCCTGGCGCGGCCTACGTAAGCACTCCATCCATCGAAGCATATACTTGAGAATCACTAGGCTTGGATCTTGCTCTCATCAGAGTTCATCAAAGACTCATATCCACCGACCTAATCCCAGTTAGAAACCCAGGCCCTTGACCATGGAAGGTGTGTGCTACCACTGCACTAAATAGAACCTGAGACTTGAACCCGGGGTTGACCGTTTGAACTGAGGATTGTACGTGAGAATTTAGTTTGAATAATGACCGGCAAACTCTATACGTAATAATACTAAGCACACAGTGAACTAACATGTTATCATGAGTTTAAAATGTCGACTAGTGCTTTCCCTGAAAGTATCGGTCACGATCAAGTCAACCTTTGACACAAAAGAATCATTGTGCTTGCAAGACCCTATCTTCATGGTGTTTCAACACATGTGAACCTGGTCTCTCAAGTTGTTTCAACCGCTCTCACTCCAGAAGTCACTGGATCGCAGAGAAATGTATATTTTCCTGGCGGTCATAGGGTCTGTCATCATGCTTGTTGCAAGTCTTGGGAAAAGAGCCCATATGACACTTTACGCTTCCTGCACTATTGAGCTTCATCTTGTAATCCCTATCTCAGAATGTATGCTTGTTACGACCTAAGAGGTCCACAACAGAGGCACACCAGTGGAATGTGCATTATTTGCTCCCACCATATTTGTCAGTATCTCAGTTTCTCAATTTGCATAGGAAGTCATCCAAGTGTGAGATTGTCACATTTGTAATTTGTTCACCGATGCGTTTGTATATGTGTGTGGTGCACCAGCATGGTGTTCGAATGTTTTTCCAATCTGCCATCAATTGGCTGTGAATCCGGGTGGTCGGGTCACGTGAACCACGTGATTTCTCTTCTGCTGAAATGTTCACACTCTCTGTTTGACGGATGACGAGGTGCGCGAACGTGTGCGTGCGTGCGAGAGAGTGTGGAAACAGATAGACACAATTGAATCGCACCATTGAACCCCATTTTGACGACTAGCTGCGAGTTATAGTCTACTGCAGTACTAAATGGACTATGCACGTCACAGGCACACATGAATGCATGCATGTCTCACCCGCCATGCGTGTGCGTACGTCTGAATCCGCAATATTTTGACACTAATTCTCTACGTGGAAGAGTCATAAAATTCGGTACCGGAGCATTTCGAGTATCTGGAGTGTCTGTCCGACCGGGTGGCCAATTTAGAATCGCGTGGGCGCAAACAGGGTCCGATTCGACACAACAATAAGCATTTTAACACTCTGTCCAAATACACATGGATGTCGAACCACAGGTGAAACGTGTCTGGGGGGTGCACTTTGAGTGACTGGTGTGAGTTAGCTTTCTCTCTCACACAGTTTGTCATCTAAGCATGATGGTTTCCTTGAGAACGGTTATCTTTAGTATGCTTGCGTTCTACTGGTAAGTTCACGGGTTCGATCCCCAGCTAGGTCGATGGATTTGCACTGCTGATGAGACCCAACCAGGTCGAAAAAGCTGTCTAGTGCTTCCTAGTTTTCAGTTCACGTCTCATATACACTACAAATTGATCCTATGATAAACCAGCAACAATTTAAGAGGAACATAAGCATCGCAATGAAATCGGCGGAATGGTGTGCCACATGCTGCAACTATTTCTCTATTCTTACTGGCCCTGATAACTATCTCAAAACAACTAATGCCAAAAACAGACTATATACTTTCCATTGCTTACTACGCGTTTATCAGTTTCCAACCGTGACATGAAATGTGTGTGTGATGAAACAAAGACGGATTCCCGATTGAATGACATTAACATAGTCTGCCTCACTTGGGGTAACCTCAGAATTCGCTGCACAATCACGGTTTTTTGCAGGAGGGAGAGCTGAAATCAAACGTGCGTATTCGAACACCGCCCATTCCGAGTTTGACTGATGCTGTGTGCCTTAAACATGAATAGCCTATAACTTTCCATTACCGGTAGAAACGGATCGGTTTGAGCAATCTATTCAATCTATTTTCTATTCAACGACAGCTGAGATGAGTTACTAATAGCTTAATTCTTGGTATACAATTGAAGATTATATTTATTTACATTTTCGTGACCATTCCTACAAATGTATAATAAAGTACATGCTTTCAAGTAATTTATCACCCACTTAGTATGTCTGAAAATAAAGTGTAATAGATGCCCGCACTCATCTAAAAGACCCATGAAAGTGATTTTGGAACAAGTATTCAACCGGTTTCAATGGACTAACCTCTACACGTTTGAGCGCTCGTGTATCTATGCCTTATTCTTGCAACCGGTCTATATGAATTCGTCATGTCCTCTCAACATTCCAATCTTCCTTCAATTTTTGTGCTATGCAGCCTATCTCGTTCCTTCTAGTATAAACAACTCACAGCATCACTCGTCGAGTAGCAGTGTCAATAAGAAGCTCGTCGGAGCAATGCACAGCTGTTTTATCCGACCTGCTGGTGACAACCACGGTATATCTACATATTCACCAATCTTGTGACCGCGCTCAAACTCAGATATGCATGGTTGGACATCCGACACACACACACACACACTCTCCATCAAACTTCTTGGTCAGGCTAGAACAGTTAGTTTCATATACTGTTTTGTTTGGCTCCCATTTCTTCTTACACCTACCTGTCAGCTCACCTCGATTTGAGTGCATTTCATGCCCTCAATGAATGAATTGGAGACGAATGTTCTATCGCAATTGTCACGTTTGCTGTACCTCAGTCGAACTCCTCTCCACCTATTTTCCCATAGTTCTGCTATCCCTTTGTGAAGTTTACCGGCTTGAGGCGATTGGAAACAATGGTGCGCGCCGTTTCATTCGTCTTTCAGGGTTTGACCAATTCGATTCATGTACTGTTTAAGCGCGCGCGTGCGCACACACCACGCACACACACACACACACACACACATATATATATATATATATATATATATATATATATATAAACGGTGCGATGCAGATGCACTAACCGACTTGGTCCAGTCTCTTTCCTGTCCGGTCCGTTCACACGAAGTAGTCAGACATCGTCGTCATTCCCACTCATCCCATCTTTCTTCTGTTGCAATCTTACACACACACACACACACACACACACACACACACACACACACACAGAGTCTTCGCACAGCATTCCGCTACACTTACGACATGGGCCTCAGATCCGAGCCGCGAGGAATCCGTGTGAAGTAGGAAAAAAGTGGGAATACATATACGCTTGCTTGTGAACGAGAGCGAGAGATTGAGCGATGGGAAGGGAAAGTGGTTTCGAGGCTTGTTCTATTGTGGATGGGCACAATCATAGCAGAAGCTCTGTGGGCGACGAAAGTTACCTTGGCACACGCACACACACGGTTGCCTTATCTCGACGCTCATGTACATGTGCGTATGTGTACGACCTGATTCATGATTCATGAGACAGCGTGTGAAAAATGATTTCGTCTCGTCTGTTCGTACCGATCCTTCTCTTTCTCTCGGTGCATTTCTTCCTTGCAACTTTCCGGCCAATATGTCCACTTTGTAATATGTTGACCAACCATCACGATGCA